>JAIUZE010067577.1:0-58114 GCA_022085475.1 Heliosperma pusillum | reverse complement strand
TTTGACGGAGGTGATCAACTGATCCCTTTCGGTCACACCTAAAGGATGAAATCAAAATAGTAACTAATTATTTGTATACGATACAGTTAATTAGTACATTACATATATTCGATATGTACGAGAGTTAATTGTTAGAAATTGAGTTAAGAACTCAAATTCGATTAAGCTTATTTTTCAATTATGCGATAATGGACTAATAAATTTATATCTTATTTTAATACGATTAAATAAGATTTAACTTAGTAATTAATCGTTAAATTACTAAATTAGTTGAGGTTTTGAGATAGAGGTAATTAGTTAATTATATTTACAAAGAGTTGTAAAATAAATTAACTAAGCATTGTGGGACCCATTATATATTGATATAATGGTAAAATATTACTTAAAATGTTAAGTACATATTATTCATTTATTTGTGTCATATAATTGTTATATGATCAAATTCACACTTAATTATACAAGATAATTAAGCATATGATTAATAAGTATTTGTGGGACAAATATCAAAAATCAAAATGGATCAAAATAAGGCTCACATGGCCGTTTATGGTGAAGTGAATGGTGATGATGGTTGCTCTTATTCATACTCACAAGCAACATGTGATTATGACATGAATAGTAAACCTAAAATCATTTTATTCACTACAACACACCACCACTTTGCATGACAATAAAATAAGAAGAAAAAAGACCTCTTTTGGTGATGTAGAGGCCGGCCCTCATGGCTATAAAAAGAGAACAATTGTTGTTCATTTTTTTACTAGTTCATTCTTGCTTATTTCATACATCTCTCAAAAACTCATCTTCTCTCTAAAAACTCTCAAATACTAATATTTACTAAGTATTACTAGTGTAGTAATATATTCTAATATTAGTAGTATAATATCTATCTTATTATCTAGTTAATAATAAGAGTAGATTATAGATTATTTGGGTTTATCTTGGTGCAACTTAGAGGAGATCTTCTAGTTTGGAGATTACTTGTGTTCATCCATATTTATAGCTCAAGAACAACAAGAAGGAGTTCTTGTTGTGCCCATATATTTCCATATCAATGTGAGGAAATTTCTTCTTTTATATAAATGTCTTTATATTTGCATGCATGTTACATAGATCATTAAATACTAAATTAACAAGTAATTTAGTAACTAATCAGAGGAGTCTAATTAAGGTCTATGGACTTTCAGAACCAGGCCGGGCCAGGGCTCAGGCACGCGCGCGCGCGCGTGTGCGAGCTGAATTAAGCACCTCGCAGAGTTTCTACAAAAGACCCCCTTAACCCACTAGTGATAAGTAAGGGAAGAGGTGTATATATAAACACATACACACTTCCTTTCCTCTCCTATGTGGGATAGTAGAAAATATGCTCAAAGGCTTAAAAGCCCCTATTTCCAACAATCCCCCACTAGGGGCGCCCGAGACAGAAAAGGAAATTCCTGGGTAGAGGAAGGATTGGATACTTAGGTATCAATATCTTTCTATTTGAATTGACACTTTAGTGAGATGAGGAAACAACTTACTTACAGCGAGAGAATATCTTTCGATTTGAATTCCTAGACGAGGTTCGGTTGATACCCCCCACAACACATATCATACCTTCGAATTTAAGACTGTGCCGCGAAAGTGCAACGCGCTCTTTTAGAGCGATGCGTTTAACTTGGTATTGGCAGACATGTTCACAAGACTTCTCATAGTCTTGTGATCATCACACCTGCAAAGGTGGCTCAAGTGCTTCTCAATAGCACTTCTCACACGAGCCATTAAGGACATCAATCCAACCTGGTGTATAATTCATCAAGTGCGTTTCAAAAGAACTACCATAAAGGCTATGAATCATACAACGCCATAGGAATGAAGACTTTAGACCTAGTCAAGTATCACTCATTCACTTGACTTACGGACTTAAGACCCATTCCCCTCGACGTATCAACGACTAATCTCCTAACCATCCCCTTAGTAAAGGGATCAGCAAGATTGCTTTCGGACTTCACATAGTCCAAAGCGATCACTCCATTATCAAGGAGTTGTCTAACTCCAGCGTGCCTTATCCGAATATGTCTCTTTTTCGCATTATAGACACTATTCTTTGCGACACCAATAGCAGCTTGTGAGTCACAGTGTAGGGAGACCGGTGTCAGCCGTCCGCCCCATACTGGTACATCAGCTAAAAGGTTTCTCAACCATTCAGCCTCTTGTCCTGCCAACTCAAGAGCTATGAACTCCGATTCCATGGTAGAGCGTGCAATACAAGTCTGTTTAGAAGACTTCCACGATATAGCACCTCCACCGACCCATGGTGAAGACATAACCACTAGTAGAACAGATCTCATCGTTACCTGAAACCCAGTTCGCATCACAAAATCCTTCTAGCACAGCTGGAAATTTACCATAATGCAAACACAGATCAACTGTTCCTCTTAGGTATTTTAGTAAACGACGAAGAGCGTTCCAATGTTCATTACTGGGGTTATGTGTATAACGACTCAGTCTACTAACAGCATATGCAATATCTGGTCGAGTACAGTTCATTAAAAATATCACACTACCTAGAATTTTAGCATACTCTTCTTGGGAAACACTCTTACCCAAGTTTTTACACAACGGTATACTAGGATCATAGGGTGTTCTAGGAGGCACATCATCAAAGCAGTTAAACTTTCTCAACACTTTTTCAACATAATGAGATTGACTTAGACAGATTCCATAGGGGTTTCGGATGACCTTAACTCCTAGGATAACATCAGCTTCTCCTAAGTCCTTCATCTCAAGCTGTGATGACAAAAATTCTTTGGTTCTAATTACCACATCCAAATTATTACCAAGTATCAACATGTCATCAACATATAGGCATATAATCACACAATCAGATTCTATTCTTTTGGAATAAACACATGAATCAGAATTGTTAACTACAAAACCATTACTCATCAAAGTGTTGTTAAATTTCTCATACCACTGTTTAGGTGTTTGTTTCAGACCATAAAGTGACTTGTTCAGTTTACACACTTTACTCTCTTGACCTTTAATAACAAAACCTTCAGGTTGAGACATATAAATCTCTTCCCTTAGTTCACCATTCAGAAAAGCAGTTTTAACATACATCTGATGTATAACAAGGTTATGAATAGCAGCTAAGGCGACAAGAGTTCTAATAGTCGAAATTTTGGTCACAGGAGAGTAGGTATCAAAATAATCAGTGCCCTTCTTTTGTGTAAAGCCTCTAACTACAAGTCTAGATTTGAACCTCTCTATTGTACCGTCAGGTCTCATTTTCTTTTTAAAGATCCATTTACTCGTAATGGGTTTACTACCTTTAGGTAAGTCAGTCAACTCTCAAGTCTGATTAGCCACAATAGAATCAAGTTCACTTTTAATAGCATCTTTCCAAAAAATTAGCATCAATGGATTTCATTGCCTCACTATAAGTTTTGGGATCATCCTCTATTAAAAAACGCTGAAACAAACTCATCACTAGCACAAACAGAGTATCCAAATTTAGACAACATAGTTGTAACATAATCATCACCAAAGTTCTTTGGGCATCTAGGTCTTTTACTTCTTCTAGGTTCAACAGAAACATCAATAGAAGTGCTAGCACTAGCATGTGAAGACATATCAGAATATGCAACAGATAAACTAAGAGATGGTACAACAGTTTTCTGAAAAGGAAAAACATGCTCAAAAAATTCAGCGTCTCTAGCCTCAGATATAGAACGATCACTCAAAGATATAAATCTATAAGCAGAGCTATTTTGAGCATAACCTATAAACACACAATCATAGGTCTTAGGTCCAACGGTAGGTCTCCTAAAATCAGGTAAACCCACTTTAGCCAAACACCCTCATACCCTAAGGAAGCTCAGGTTAGGAGGATAGCCCTTCCAAATCTCGTAGGGTGTCTTGTCGATTTTCTTATGAGGTACACGGTTAAGAATGTGACAAGCTGAAAGAATTGCTTCCCCCCACATATCGTCAGATAGGCCAGAACTTAAAAGCATAGCATTCATCATCTCTTTTAAGGTTCTATTTTTGCGTTCAGCTACACCATTAGACTGGGGTAAGTAAGGTGGACTAGTCTCATGAATTAACCTGTTTGCACCACAGAAATCGGTTAGAT
This sequence comes from Heliosperma pusillum, assembly GCA_022085475.1. NCBI lineage: Eukaryota > Viridiplantae > Streptophyta > Magnoliopsida > Caryophyllales > Caryophyllaceae > Heliosperma > Heliosperma pusillum. The sequence continues at coordinate 53,997 of JAIUZE010067577.1, read as the reverse complement.
AATTAGACTTATACTCGCCTCCTCTATCAGATCTTACCCTTTTAATTTTCCTGTCAAGTTGGTTCTCAACTTCATTCTTAAAATTTATAAACGATTGTTCAGCTTCATCTTTAGTCTTAAGCAAATAGACACGGGTGTATCTAGAACAGTCATCTATAAATGTAACATAATAGTTCTTGCCACCTCTACTTGCAACATTTTTGAAGTCAGCTAGGTCGGTGTGAATTAACTCAAGAAGACTCGTGTTCCTAGTAGTCACAGGTTTACTAGGTTTCTTTGTAAACTTAGCCTCAACACAGCTAGCACATTTAGAGAATTCTTGACTCGTCAAACTCGGAATTAAACTCATAGTTATAAGTTTTTTAATGTAATCCACATTCACATGACCTAATCTACCATGCCAAACATCAAGAGACTCAGCGATATAAGCAGAAGCAGATGCAATATTATTAAAAATATGAATCAGTGTTCAATACAAAAAGACCCCCAGAAAGATAACCCTTGCCCACAAATTTCCCATTACGCGACAGTACAACCTTGTCAGCCTCAAAAACAAGTTTCATACCAGCTTTGTTTAACAAGGCACCAGACACGAGGTTTCGATGCAATGAGGGAACAAATAAAACATTAGTGAGAGCAAGTGTTTTCCCCGAGGTGAGTTTGAGAAAGATCTTGCCTTTGCCTGTGATCTTTGCAGATGAAGAATTACCCATGTAGACGCATTCCCCATCAGCTACTTCCTCGAACTCAGCAAATAACCCCCTTTCAGCACAGAGGTGTCTCGAAGCTCCGGTATCCAGGACCCATTCAGCAGCATTACCCACCAGATTAGTTTCCACAACCACATCTGCAATGATGTCATCAGTTACAGCAACATTGGCTTCAGCAGATTTCTTCTCGGAGCATTGGTAGGCTTTGTGGCCAACTTTTCCACAAACATAGCAGACAATAAGACCCTTAGCTTTCTGAATCTTAGGAACCGGTTTGGTATGCTTCCCTGGACCATTCTTCTTTGCAGGACCCTGGTTCTTACTCTGACCAACCTTGGCCTTACCCTTACCCTTATATTTCTCAGCATAAGACGGACCACCAGACTCAACCAGATTAGCTTTAACAGCAGCAACAGCAGAAACAGTCACAGATTGACTAGCATGAAGGTCTTTGAGGCGATTAGCCTCCTCGGTCCTCATATGTCCTATAAGTTCCTTAAGGGACAGATCTTTCTTTTTGTGTTTGAGTTGGTTTCGGTAATCAGACCAGGAGGGAGGGAATTTCTCTAGCAGAACATTAGCTACAAATATATCATCAAGTTTCATGCCTTCATTCATAACATCAGCACATAAGTTCTCATAGACATGAACTTGTTCCATAATAGATTTCCCGTCACCCATGTGAAATCCCAACCATTTTCCCACAACATATTTCTTTTTCCCCGCGTCATCAGCCCCATACTTGGTTTCTAAAGCCTCCCAAATAACCTTAGCCGACTTATTGACAGCAAATAAATCGAACATGGTGTTTGTCATATTATTCAAAATGTGACACCTAGCAGTTTTGTTGTCTTTTTCAAACTTTTTAACAGTTTCGTCATTAGACTTAATAACTGCTGCAGCAGGAGGGGTATTCTCAACAGAAGTAATAGTTATAGGGGTAGGCGGGTCAGAAAACAACACATAATCAATTTCCAATTGCTCAAAGAACATCAACAATTTCTGGGACCAACGCTTATAATTATTTCCGTCTAAGGCCTCAAGTTTTGACATGCCGGGTACAATTTTCGAAATAATAGACAAGGTTACAGCAACAAAATAGTTTTCAAATTGTAGGAAAGAATGCAGTAACACAGACGAAAATTGTATAGAAAGAGATCAGAAAAGACAGAACCGTAAGTAGTAGTGCCGTGGTAAAAGACCACTGCCTTGAAAACTATTTCTCCGGTACGACCGTGGTGGCGATCAGCTATTGCCGGTAGTTCCCCAAGGATAACACTACAGCCTCCACACAGCTCCGCCCACTCGGAACTGTGAGACTTGGAAAGAGAATAAAAGCTATACCCAGAAATTTAGAACAGAAGAGAGAAAGTGAGAATATGAGAGGAGAGAGTTGTTGTGTTGTGTATTTGGAGAGCAGTAGGGTGCTCTATTTATAGGAAAAATAGAGCAACTGCTGCAGCAAAACCAACTCCACAATAACAGCAGTCAGTGAGTGGACCTGGTAGTGCTCCTGAAAACCAGGCACTAACAGTCACCTTTGACTAACTAAATCAACAGTCTGTTTTTACAAAACAAAACAGACAAACTCACTCGTCTCAGGCCCAAAAAGATAGGCACAACCCGCCGCAGGCGATTGCCAAATCCCGGATCTCGGATCCGGAACCGGGCCGGGCACAGGCACGGGCACGGGCGCGAGCTGAATTAATCACCTCGCAGAGTCTCTACAAAAGACCCCCTTAACCCACTAGTGATAAGTAAGGGAAGAGGTGTATATATAAACACATACATGATACACACTTCCTTTCCTCTTCTATGTGGAATAGTAGAAAATATGCTCAAAGGCTTAAAAGCCCCTATTTCCAACAAATAATAATCCGTATAAAGTATGAAGAGCCCGAACTCAAACTGAAAATCTTTCTTCTATTAAAGTAAGAACATTTAAAGCATTTTGGTGAAGCCACCTCATCATGTACACAAAGGCCCACTAACTTTCCAACATCATTTAATTAAAATACAACATCTAAATTATAAGTAATATTTATAAAATGCTTTATGACTTTAATCTTTTATTTCCAGTTTTACAAATAATTCAAGTGAAAATTTAACACATTTTTTTAGAATTATTGATTTTGTACCAAGTTTAAATTAAAAAGTCATTTCTATATATATTTTTCCCGCTTTTACACATATTAGTAAGAAAATATTCATGTAACTAAAAACACTCCCCCTTTAATTGAAGGATGATCTAATAGTAAATTGGTGTTGATTAATTAGTCATATTTGTTTCATTGGAAAATAATACTCATAATAGTATAGATATACTTATAAAACTAATACAAAAATAAGTTATATTATCAATTTATCAATTTATAAATAAAACTATTGTTATGTAAAAATAAATTATAAATAAAAAAACACTTAACAAAATAAATTACAGTTTAACAAAGTGAAATCTAATTTGTGAAAAACTATCAATTTATTTAATATGTAAAATTTCATGAGCTATTGTTATGTAAAAATTTCCCGAGTTACATGGGTTATTGTTATGTAAAATTTCAAACGGGTTAGTTTATAATATTGGTCATGTCGTAAATAAGTCGGGTGACTCGCGCCTGAACATGCTCAGATAGCATGCCATAATTGGTGTATGCCGCTCTTTTCACCTTTTTACAATTGAAAAAGATAATTTGTCTAAAAAATAAATCGAGTTTGCTATTATCGCTTTAATCATATCACTAACTGCATCACTTCTAATGTAGTAGTTATAAACATCAAGGTTTTTTATATAATTTTTTAACTCATAATATGATTTATTAGTACGTTTGAATTAATTTGTTTTATACTTATTTCATGTTTGATACAAGAATGTTAATATGTCGGGTTTAATATTTTATATGATGCCTTCTATATATGTGCATGTATGTGAATTTCAAAAGTAGACGTTACAATTCATTTTGTTAAATATTTGATAACAATGTTTGAAAAACAAACCCGTGCAATTTGCACGGGTGTAAAACTAGTAATAAGCGTATAATACAAGGTTCACCACATCTCAATCCTCAATCCCCATAGTTTAAATGAATAATAAATAGTTTAAATAATAATAATTAAAGTAATAATAATGGTTTTCTTTTGAAATACTCCATCTTTTTCCTATTTGACTAGCTGCTCTCTCTCTCTATCTCTCTCCTCCGTCCAATCCCCAATTCTTATCCTGAAACCCTAATCTAATAATAATAATCTTATTATTTCACACTTTTCATGGCTTCCGGATCTTCTGATCGACTTGGTTCGAGCTCCAAAGCCTTCGATTTCGCATCCGATGATATTTTATGTTCATACGAAGATTATGTTAATCAAAATAACTCTGATGCTACTCATTCTGATCCTCCTCTTCCTTCTAATCCTACCCAGGTTTTCTTTTCATCCTTCTCTTTTTTACTTCTATTTTCTATATTTCTTTCACTTCTAATCTAAGTTTGATGATTGTTTGATTCATCGATTTCAATCGATATATATGGTACAACTTGTGGGTTTTTGTTAATTCCAGATTTTTGGTTCAAATTTCATTGCTTTTTAAGGATTCTTGTTGACTGAACATTTGGGTTGTGATCTATTGTTATTCGACACGATTTTTCAAGTTGTAGAACTCAAGGATCTGAGATACCTCTCTGTTTCAATTGATTTATACGATTATGAAAGTATGTGAGGGAGATTGTTGAACCGTAGGTGCAATATATGAATATGGTGAGTGACCATTGGAAGATAGGAGCTAATGGTATTGGTTATCGTTGTGTCGATAAAGTTAAATGTTGACGACATGTATGTTTTGTATTATGGTTAGCTATTGGGTTTCAGTTTCTTCTAATAGGTTGAGTATGGCAGCTAATGCGTGCTGATAATGTCCGGCTTCTTGATTCGTACATGTTTAGTGGATGAAGTTATTCTAGTGAAAATTGTGGTAAATTTTGTTCGCTGATATTTCTGTGATAATTTGTGGAGAGCTCTGACGATAGCTTGTAATTGTGTTTGATTTTAGTTTATTATTTTGGGGTCTCATTTGGATGCCGGGAGTATTAAATTAAATAAGTGGAGTTTGTGTTTTTTTGGTGATGTAGAGTTGTTTCTCTCATGCTCGAATCTTGGGAAATAATTTGGTGGGTTTTGGGGTCTGGTAATGACAACTTTGTGTTTTTAATGAATGGGTATTGTGTGTTTCTAACTTTAAGCTGCATTACTGTTCTCTATTTGTTTGATGTATCAATCTCTGAATGTTGGCATCCAAGTTTGTCGTGTTGTTTCTCTTACATTAATTGACAAATGAACATCACATCAGTTACGGGATTTTGGTGTGTGGATGGTTGTTCTATGGTGGTCGTTATGAGGGAACGTGGGTTGATGAAAACAAGAACTAGGACTCTTTATGTTTTGGGACTTTATGGTCTCGAAATGGATATTGGTGTGGTCTGCATTATATCTACTATATACCACGATTATAGGGAATTGTTCTCGCTTAAAAAATAGAGACCGATATTTGATTTGTTATGTTATGGAAGGTTCCAAGCAGTTTAGCGGGACAGAATTGATATTGACTTATCAAACACTTGAATATCTGTCTTGTCTAGAAATGTTGAGAATTTTCTGGATAAGTAGGGGACTTTTTTTCCTAGTATTCTCCAGTTTTTACTGTCACTGCCTATTGATTTTACTTTTGCCAATTTCCTTGTTTAATTTCTCTTCCATTGATGTTTGTGTTTCTATCATGCATGACCATGCCCTTATCTCTACATGGAGTGAGATTTAGGCTTAATAGAGTTATTAATTTCATTTGTTGAATGGACATGATTTTCTCGTTTGTTGGAAAGTTGCGGAGGTTCCGCTGGTGCTGGTGCTGGTGCTGGTGCTGGTGTTAGTATCCTTCAATTCTGTTCTGTTGCTAGTGCCTAGTACTCTTTGATTCTAATGCCTTGTTTGGATAGGGGGATTGGAAAGGAAAGGGAGGGAAGGGATTTGTAGGGAGGTAATTTTTATTGTTTGGATAGCAAAAACAGGGTGGAGGGATTTGGTGGGGAGGGAAAATGGATCCCTCCATTTCCCCCCTACAAGGCAAAATGTTTCCCTCCAACAAAGGAGGGATTTGGAGGGAAAACTCTCACCTTCCCCCTCCCCTTCCCTTCCTTCCCTTTCCCCAATCCCCTCCCTTTTCCTCCATTTTTGGTATCCAAACAAAGCATAAAGGTTTCCAGTTTCTGGAGTTTGTTGGTCTCATCTGTTCTTAAGCTTTGTCTACTGATTAGAACAAAATAGATGTGTGTTAAAAATATTTTATACAACAAATCAATAAGTTGACTTTTCATATCGTCAGCGTGGCTAGTCTAGCTCTTTATTCCTCCCTACTTGGCTTCACCTAAGAAAGGCCGCAAACACATTTACAGGACTGGACACCATCATACTCGGTAGCAGAAAGTAGTTCTTGATATGTCTTGTGAGTGTTGTGACATACGTTGCCAAGTGATTTAAGGAGCAGACTGTTACTATCTGGAATAGGGAAGTCATCTATATAGTATAAGGTTATTTTTGTTTAAAGAGTACCTTATCGACAAGGACATAAAGCTGGCCTTAAGTCTTCTTGTTGGTATATACTATATAGAACTAGAATAGTGATTTTTGGTAGATCATTTGGAATATGCAACCAATTTTGTATGGTCATACTTTCTTGAAACAAGAAAATACAGGAACTGTTTAGCTTTTCTATGTAGCATTTTTTTTGTCTTAGTTTTTCTCATTTAATTTTTGGTTTCTTCACTGTTTCTGCTCATCTTTTAGTTTAAAGGATAATCACTCCCTGATGTTTTCTTTATTCTTATTTTTTTGTTGTCTTCTTGAATAGGATTTCCAGAAAAGCAGAATTTCCAGGTCATCCATGTTTCCTGCAACTAACGTATACAGTCAGCCAGAGGAATCCTTGAACCAAGAGCTGCTTTCAACTGTTGAGAGGACCATGAAAAAGTATGCTGACAATCTCATGCGTTTTCTTGAGGGGATTAGTTCACGTTTGTCACAGTTGGAACTGTACTGCTACAACCTTGATAAATCAATAAGTGAAATGCGCTCTGATTTGGCTCGTGATCATGGGGATGCAGACTCGAAGCTGAAATTTATGGAGAAGCACCTACAAGAAGTTAGTTACTTTCTGTGACCTCTAAGTGGTTCATGAATATATATTGTCACTCGCCTTATTTTATAAAAAGCGCACCTCAAACCTATGCTACTCCGACACTTTATATTCCCTCGAGTATCCGTGTCCGACACTCGACACTCGGACAAGGGTAGGGCACTTGGACACCCCATTTTAAGCCAAAATGTGCATATTTTTATAAATATAGCCGTGCTCGACACTTGGACACGCACCCGTGTCCGATACTTCTAAATGAGTCCGAGTAACATAGCCTCAAACGCGCTTGGCTTCAAGTCTCATAGAAGCACTAGCCACAGTGTCTTGAGGTGTCGTAGTTGTGCCTTGTTTACAAGGGGCATCAGGCGATTATGTTGTCCTTCGTCTTAAGCTTGCCTCTTATCTTTATCTTACTTGTTGCCACTAGCCCTCGTCGCCTCGGTGCGTCTTTCGGCTCTCGCCTTTTAAAATCACGTCGCTCACATTAACCTGTGTTCCCTGTGACTTTTATACTGAGCTGGAAGCTTTCCTACTATGTTTATCTTGATTGTGCTACAGTTCTGATTATTTGGAAACTATAAGCAATTTAACAGTCAGAACGAGGAAATAATATCTAAAGTTGTGTTAGCTTTAATGTCAATTATTCATTTGCATACATGATAGTAAATACTGTTCTGTAATTTACATAGTTTGGGCATGTTAAATTGTTTTCATGAATTTTATACTGTTTATGGTATCCATTCTCTAACATCAGTCAACAGGATTCGTGGTTGATTACTTTCTGAATTCTGATAGATGTGTTGTCACTTTTCAAAGTTGCATTGAAAGATGATTCTTGCGCCTTTCTGGTCGGAGTTCCTGATACAATTTGTTGGTTCACGTGGGAATATTCAGTTCATGGGATATAAATTCCTCTTTCAAATTGGTATTACAGAAGCTGTTTGATTGCATAATGGAAGAAATTATTTCATATAAAGGGACATTTCTTGTAGAAATTTCAACTTAACTAGGGTAGTAGTTAAGTCACTTTCCCCATTTTGCAGAATTTGGGTCATGAGTGTGTCTATTTTTCATTGTTTTGTCAACCAATCATGTTAAGCTAGCAAATCCTAGGAATCCTTGTGGTTTGTAATATGAATAGACAGTTAATGTAGCTTATGCAGAATCGTAAGGTGGTCTCTCTTTTACTAGAGAGCGTATGCATAGACTTATACTTATAAGCTGTGAGCTGACGCCTGACGGTGATTGCATCTTTTAGCTATGATCGGCTGCTACCATTGTTCAATGTTCAATTCTGTTTTCAGTTTCATTTTCATTGTAGGTTGGTATCATTATTTATGGAGCACATTTTCTGTTGAAATGTTTTTATTTTTATTTTTCATTTCTTCTTATTCTAGCTACACCTTTTGTTACTCTGGCCTTATAGGATCTTAGCCAACGTAATGCTTAAGTGCCTTTATTTTGTGTTATTTGTCACAACATTTTGAATTCCATCTAACTTCTTTTTTCCCCTCTTTTTTCTTAATCTAGGTCCATCGATCAGTCCAGATACTAAGGGACAAACAAGAACTGGCTGAAACTCAGAAAGAACTAGCTAAACTCCATTTTACTCAGAAGGATTCTTCATCTTCTACTCAGGAGGATGGAGCTGTTGTCTCTGCCCCGGAGTCAAAGAAGAGTGATGACGTGCCTGACACACCTAATACCCAGCTGGCTCTGGCTCTGCCCAGTCAGATAACCACACAACCTTCACACCCTAGTCAGCAGTCTTCTACTGCTCCACCTCAGCCTCCACCACAAGCTATAAGCCAGCTCCAACCATATTACCTACCGAATCCGCATAATCACTCTCAACCATCTTATGTTCCAGTCGATCCTCAATATCGTGTACCCCAATCATCGCAACCTCAAATGAATCAGGCCCCACAGTCACAGCAATATCCTCCTCAGTATCAGCAACAGTGGTCTCAACAAGTCAGTCAGCCTATGCCACCACCACAGCAATCATCAATACCGCCACCTCAGCAACCACCAATGCAACAAGGACAACCGCCAAATCAAATGAGAGCTCAGGCCCCACAATCACAAGTGTATCCTCCGTATATGACTAGTCAGCCGTCAAATCTTCCTCCAGAACCGATGCAAGTTCCATTTCCAGGAAGTCAGCTTTCAGGAGCAAGTCGCCCCGAGTCAATGCCATACGGCTACGGTGGGCCGGCAAGACCAGTTCAGACTCAGCCGCAGACTCAGCAAATGAAAGCTGGCTTTCCAGCTCATCAGGGTGATGGGTATGCGACAGGCGGTCCCCACCCGCCAATGTCTTCTGGAGGAACCTATATGTTTTATGACAGTGAAGGAGGCCGGCCTCTTCACGCTTCCCAACAAACCCACTACCCTCAGAGTGGATATCCTCCAACAAATCCTTCGCCTCCCAACATGCCACCTCCGAGCAATAATAGTCTCATGATCCGAAGTCCCAGCCCCCAACAATATGTTCGGAGCCACCCTTACAATGAGCTGATTGACAAGCTTGTGAGCATGGGTTACAGGGGTGATCATGTCATGAGCGTGATTCAGAGGCTCGAGGAGAGCGGGCAGGCTGTGGATTTCAATGCTGTGCTCGACAGGTTGAACGGACACTCCTCGGGGGGTTCTCAAAGGAGTTGGTAATGATGATATCAATTCAAACGGTACTCTAGCCTGGAGTACATAACTGCATCTATTATCATTGCAGGTGTACTTTCTATTTTGTGCTTATAATAAAGACCTGCCATGAGAGTCAGGTTTATTAGTTGCATTGTAAATTTGTGACCTAATTCTGAGGTTGCCCTTCGGTATCTGGACATTATGTAAGCTTGTGACAGTCTTACTCTTTTATATGTGAGATTGTCTCTGTGTTCTGTTGTAGCTTTTGTGAATCTTCCAATTTCCTTGAGATTTGTTCTCGTGATTGTTGATTGCCGTTTGCCAGGAATCATGTGTATCATCTTTGTTTACATTTGTATTTGAACAATTCGTTTGTCAATCTTGTTTTGTTGCGAGTGCAATCATTGACAGTACCACAGGAGTTAAGGCAGCCGCTGGATGTTATTTGTGAAAGATGGTGCCAAATTTCAGCCACCTCAGACAAGAAAATGGCCGTCCCTATTTTGTACTCTACATTTTACACTGTAAAATACTCCGTATATACTTATTCTCATATAGGGCGTTCTTATACTCCCTCCTATCTCTCATTTCTTCCCCTTTCTTTTTTGCACAAGAATTAAGGAAATCAATTTGAACCACACAAAATACATTACCCCACATACAAATGAATTTGGACCACACAAAACACACAACCCCACATCCAAAAAGGAAAAAAATGAAGAAAATACGACTTACCCAATAAGAAAAAAGCAAGAAATAAGTGAATAGGAGGACAGAGTGGTTATATAGGGTGTCTTCCTCAGGAGTCAAGACTTATGTCGATAAGCAAAACTATCCAATATTAATGTTTACTTTTGTCTTTAAGGAAGACTAATAATTATGCTGGGAGGGTAATTATTAAGAAATAAGATCTCATATGAAGTCATATGAGATAATATTAAGATATGATTTAATAAATATTAGGATAGAATATTAATAAGATATATTTGATATTATTTGATATCCTAGTTTAGGTAGAATGCTCTACTATATATATGAGTACATATCATGTATTCAAACACAATATTATTATCAATTATATGAATATCATATAATGAAATCTATCATGGTATCAGAGCCTCTTTCTTGAGGACTCTACAAAAATCGCTTCCGCTACCTCGCCGGTGGGTTAATAATGTAAGAAACCTATCGGCGGGATTTCGTTATTTACTATCTAAATTATCTTTAGTTCAAAAGAATAATAAAAAAAGAAAAACCCAAAAAATACATGTTCCCCTTATGCATCTGTCGTCCGTATTTGTATTGTTCAACAAGGTATTTTGTTTACCTTAAGGATCTAATTACAATGAGCAAGTTGCTCAATACAATGTTTTCCTACGCAAAATACAAAACGTGGTATTTGAGATCTTTCTGCTTTGACAATTCGATGGTGGGTTTTGAGTTTTCGACCCATGCATCTTAATATCCGGCTCTCCTCGTGTCGTGAGACGAGGCGTATTGATTATATTTATGTCGTATGACATGAGTATTTATTTATATGAGTGGTTAGATGGTTACCCCTCCGTATGTACTGGCGAGTTACGCAGTTATATGTCGTGAAACATGGTTTATATGAGTGGGTAGGTTGTTACCCCTCCGTATGTACTGACGAGTTACGCATTTATCTTGACTGACGAGTCGATTACGCACTATTTATATGAGTGGGTAGGTGGTTACCCCTCTGTATGTACTGGCGAGTTACGCACATATCTTGACTGGCGAGTTGATTACGCATTATACTGGCGAGTTACACACCTATCTTGACCGGCAGGTCGTATACGCACTGATGAAGAAGAAGATTATGAAGACAAGGAAAAGTTGACATTTTTTTTTTCTCTTATTAATTATTGTATTTTCAAACTCATGGAAATTTAGTCAAATTGCCATAAGTTTGAGGGAGGGTATTAAGGAATGAGATCTCATATGGAGTCATATGAGATAATATTAAGATATGATTTAATAAATATTAGGATAAAATATTAATAAGATATATTTGATATTATTTGGTATCCTAGTTTAGGTAGAATGCTCTACTATATATATGAGTACATATCATGTATTCAAACACAATATTATTATCAATTATATGAATATCATATTATGAAATCTATCAGTAATATATAGCAATTTAGATCCTCTCCATTTTTTTATCTCTATTTTCTTTCTAATACACCCATATTATACTGTATATCTTTTTTCATTCATTTACTTTTTCTTATTCATATTAATTTACAACCATCCGATCTATGACGAATTAAATCCGAACCATTAAAAGAAACTTGTCTTTCCATTTTCTTTAGACTAAGATTATCCATGTCTGAGCAAAGAATCTGAGGCTCAGACTATGGTAAGACTTTGCAAAATATAGGGATAAAGTAGATGGTACTTATCAAAGTCTTAAATTGGGTCTTGGATTTCCAAGACCCAACTTGAGACCCATGAATAGTGATTTGTTTGTATAGAAGAATAGGTTTAGTGGGTCCTATGCGTTTTTGTTGAGATCTTTAATGAGTCTGAGGGATAAAGTGAAAGAAACAAAAGAGTCTGAGTAGAGTCTTTAACATAAAATAATAATATTTTACTGTTATTGAGACTCTTATTAAGTCTGTGGATAAACATAGTCTTAGAAAATGGAGAGGATCTGTCCCCGTGATATAGGGCAGTAATTGAGAATTAAGAATTGAGAATGAGAATAGGGAATCAGGGTGGGTAGGCTACTAGGCTGTATTTTATTTTAATTATTTTTTATAATTAAATAAAGGAGTATAGGACGTGGAGCATTTATATGCCATAGAGGGAAAAGGGTAAAATATTTCACAAAATCTGAAGCTAGTCGGTTAGATACGTTAGTGCGTGAAATAAGGAAATATAAATTTTCATTTTAGACGACAAGACTTTAAACGTCATAGGTAACCATTTTATGATCATATCTAAATAACTATATTTATACCTAAAAATATGACCATTTATATCGGATCATAAATTAGTCACATATAGCCATCTGAACACTTCAAATGGAATAGTCCGTCTCAAATGAGACATGCCGAGAAAGAAGTTAGGAAAACCCCAAAAAACGATCGGATGAGAGGAGCAACGTGCAGGACGCGTATAAGCGTATTAGCTGACCATCAAATGATCCTACCCCTAATTGATTGGTGTGTGTTAGTCAATAGCCATACCACTTGTCTGATTCTGTTCCCTTGATAAATTCCTTCTATACCGACACTCCCATCACTTTGATTCAGTTATCGTCCGTGTTTATCCCGTGTCAGACCAGAAGTTGATACACTTTCATCCAACACGTTTTAATATCATTTTGTGTTATTGGCTTAGTACGTTGTTATTCGTCTTAAATTTACGATTCTCAAATATTACTACATGGTGGCAGATAATTTTTTTAGCATTTTCTAAGAAATAAGTGAGATAATTTAGTATATATTTTAAATAAGAATGTGTGTTTAGGTTAACATCTTCGCAATACTACCTTACTAGTTTTATACCCGTGCTAAAATGCACGGATTGCTTTTAAAATTATGATGTTCGAAATATACTAATTAAACAAATATATAATTACTGTCAATTTCTATGTCAATTTTTTGTTTGACGATCAACATGCAATTTATTATTGTGAGCCCGTAATTTATATAGATGGTGTATGTGTTATTTTTTTAATAACCTTAATCGATTTCAATTTGTTCTAAACATGTACTCGTAAATAATTTGTATTTTTTGTATATAATTTTTGGAATGTAATTTTTTTTTAAATTTTTTTTTTGGAATGGTAATTTAAATTTTGTCGATTGTTATATTTTTTTTCCTGATTAGCATAGTATAAGTTAGGAAATCATATTATATAAATCATACAAAGTATATATGATAGACCATCATATTATAATCCTAATTATATGGTATGATGTAAATAGTTATTGTGGAGAGGAGAGAGGGAAATTAAATATTTTGGAAATTGTGTGGGTCCCACCCGCAAAAAAAATGGGAAAAAAGGTGAGTTTTTTCCAGCCAATAGGAAGGCAGGAAAAAACTCACCTTTTATATATAGGAGGATTTAATTCAGTTGTGACTTCATGTGAGTATTCTTTTAAGTAGAATAGTCCAAAGTCCAAACTATGAATTTGGCCAAAAATGGTTTCCATAAGATTATTTGTTTTGAGTTGTGATAGGTTCCATATTAATGCCATACACTCATACTTGTTCCTTCAATGAGTCATCACCTCATAATATGTATTATTGATGTACTCTGAATTGCACAATAGGGTTAGTTACAACACAAATTCTTGTTTGTGACGGGCAGTATCCGTCACAAGCTTGCGACGGGTACCACTTCCCCTCACAAATGACCCATTTAAGGGAAAAGGGGAAGCACATGGGGGGTGCCCCACATGTTCCCTCTACCCATTTTGTTAGAGGAAAAACCCGTCACAAGGTCCGACCCGTCACAAGGGAGACCTACTGTAGTTAGACATGGCAAATGGGTCAAACGGGTCGGGTTTGGGTCGGGTCAATATGGGTCGGGTCATCTCGGGTTTGCTCAATCTTTCGGGTCGGGTCGGGTCGGGTCGGGTCGGGTCGCTTTCGGGTTTGGGTCAGTTTCGGGTTTGGGTCACTTCGGGTCTGGGTCATTTCGGGTATGGGTCATTTTGGGTCGGATTATTTTAGATACATATCCGATTTATTTAGGCCATTTTCAGGTCAAAATGATCAAGTTAGTTTTCGAGTCAAGTCCGTGTCGAGGCAAACTGGCACGGGCCGACTTGGACTAAGCCGAGCTTGAGCTGCACGTAGGCCGTCTCGTCTCATTGTCACCCCTAATCACAATAAATTGGGTCATTTAGGGTCATTTCAAATCGGGTCGTGTGTAGGTCGGTGGTTTCGGGTCGGGTTATTTTGGGTCGGGTCTCTTTCGGGTCAGTCAAGGTTCGGGTCGGGTCTGGGTCGGGTCGGGTCAATTCGGGTTTCGGGTCATCCTTGGGTCAGGCAATTCCGGGTCGCTTTCGGGTCTCGGGTCAGCCTTATCGGGTCGGGTTATTCGAGTCGGGTCAGTTTTGCCAGGTCTAACTGTAGTTACAAATATTATAGTCAACAATAAAAGAAGCATTCTTGTCGGATTCGTATGATGAAACTTAAACCCTAACTCCGTGACCTAAATAAATTTTGTGTCTAATATTTTAGGACCAAATTACTTAAGCGCATTATAAAGTCAACCTTAATCGTATACAAGGATCACTTTTGGAACTAAGGTTTGACTTTTGGCATTGTTGGAAAACTCATGTGGTAGTCCGTAGTCCTAAGGTTAGACGAAATTTCCCATGACAACAAAAGATTTTAGAGCTATACACATGATAGCTATATTATTTGAGGTTTGTTTTCTTACTAAAAGTGACCAAATTGTAACGGTTACTCTTTATGCACAAATGCACAATCATTATTTATCATCACAGAGACTAAGGTATTGAACAAACTTACTAATAACAATTCTTAAAGAGGGGAATGTCTATATTGGTAGAATGTTAGAGTGCAATTTGGATCCTCTCTATTACCTCTTAATTGTCAACATTAGTAATAGATGGTGATGTGTAGAATAAATAATATATTAAAATAAATCTATTAGAAGTAATGAACTATCCATTATTTTTAGGGTATTATTTTGAGGTAATGGAGAGAATTCTCACTCGTTAGGGTGGGGTTTGAGGCTTCTGAGTGTAAGCCATCTCCACGACTCCACCCATACTTTATTACCTTTTTTCTCATCTCAAAAACACTTCTTAAACCATAATTTATCCTTATTACCCATCTTACTCTTTTTCATTATTTTTCTCTCTTAAAAATTAAATAATTATTAATATTGGTCTTCAGTTGTACATAATAAAAAAAACACACTGATATATATTTTTCATTATCTAATTTGATAGGCTATGTCGCACAACTAATGAAAGATAAAATTTCCTTGACACAAATTAATGTAGTATGAGGGGTTGAACACAAGGAGACGGGAATTGCGCTTTGAGATGCTATAAATAGACTACTATCAAGGTCGGTTTAATGATTTGTTTGGTTTAATGATTAGCTAAAATGTTGCAAGATAAATAATTGAAAGAGTCTAGGGAAGTTGGGTCACCATGCAATTGTTTTATACTCATGTTAAACTTTGAATAAATAACATTGTTAATTGTTTAGGCTAAAGACACTCACCTCTCGATATTAGTGTCAACCTTAGATCGGGTCCTAAAGAACTTTCGTTATGACTAGGTCGTCCTACCCAGGGCCGGTCCTAAACAATTTGAGACCCTAGGCAAAAAGCTAAAATGGGGCCCTTTTAAAAAATTCAATTCAATTAAAATAAAGTATAATTATCTAATACAAGTTATATATGTATAAAGAAATCATAAAAAGCGCGATCTATGCGCATTTTGAGATGCAAACTCATTAACAATAACATCAACATCGATGTTTTCCAAAAGTTCTTTCTCGGTTGATAACATTGGAAGACCATTCAAGCGTTCTTCCGACATTGATGACCTCAAGTAGGTTTTGATCAACTTCAACTTTGAAAAACTTCTTTCAGCTGACGCCACGGTTACCGGAACTGTTAAAAAAATTCTATATGCGATTGAAGCATTTGGATAACAATCTGCACATTTGACGAACTCAAGAATTTCAGTAGCTGAGAGTAATGTATTTGGCAAAGTAGATTGTAACACTTTCAATTCTGAGTAAAGGTCATTTAAATCAACATCGGATGTATATGTACACTTGAAAGTTTCACAACATTCTCTCAATTCTTTCTCATCTAAAGACTTTAACTTTTTTGAATCAAATAAAAATCCAAAAATACTTTCAAAAGTTTTTAGTTGCTCAAATCTAATTTTCAAAGAAGCACTAGCCATATCAACAACCACCAAAAAATATTCAAGTCTAAATACTTCTTCAGGCGATTTGTTTTGTTCATCTTCTTCATTAGTTTCATCAAAATGTCGTTTTCTAATAATGCGACGCTTTGTCGGAAGAATAGGCTCTACATCCATATCAAGTGCAATATCTTTAGCAATATTCATATAAGAAAGAAAGCCATCAACTCTAAACTTCTCAAAATATGACATTATACCTTCAACTAGAACTATAGTTGTATCAATACACATGGACTTAGATTGTAATTTCTTACTAACCTTATTTATGACAAATAAAATTTCATACCAAATAATCATTCCAAGCAAAAAGTCAAAGCTCCCAAGTGCATTATACAAACTTTCAGTTTCACTCTTTGACTTTGCATCACTATCACAAGATTCATATAAAACCAACAAAGTCAATCTTAATTGAGGTGCTTGAAATCTAATGGCTTTAACACTTTTAATTCGACTCTCCCAACGAGTATTAGATAAAAATTTCAAAGTAAATTCAGGAACATTATCAACCAAAATCTTCCATCTTTTTGAGGAACTAGAAAACAATGCATATATGTGATAAGCATTTAATTAGTCACGTTTTCCCCTCATTTTCGTCCCCATTTTGGTCCGTTTACACGGATTTACGTGCCCTTGATTGCATTATGCTTCCCGTTTTCCCGTGCTATGAATATCGGTCTTAATTTGTAGGAATTAAGGCGGAAATGAAGAAATCGGAGCAATAGGGTCTTGCATGAGTCGGGATTCGAAGATGAGATGAAGAAGTGAAGAATTGAGTCATCAGGTGGCCCAGGCCGGGCCCCAGACCGGCGGCCGGCCCACCGGCCCAGACCACTACTCCACTTAGAATGAAGAAAGAAAGAAAAGAGGAATTGGTCAAGGTAGTGCAGGCCGGTCGACCGGCGGCCGGTCGACTACCCGGCCTGCGCCTACAACAGAAGCCACATGAGAGTGAAATGGTGCTCCAGGCCGGTGGGGGACCGGCGGCCAGTCGACCGGCCCAGACCCCCTTTTTCCATACTTAGAAGATTTTTGAAGTTTTTGAAGGCGTCATTGGGGAAGCTACTGATGTGCTCCCGGCCGGTCAGAGGCCCGGCGGCCGGTCGACCGGCCAGGAACACAAGACTGAAAATTCGCCCCCTTCTTCTAATTTCTTCCTTAATTTCGAGATACCTATATATACCCTCCCCCTATTATTTTGTAAGCAGTTTTTTACATTCCTCTTAGCACAAAACCCTAGATATTTGTAGCCTCTATTAAGTACTAATTACTCTCCTAATCTTTCCCTAATTAAGCTTAGTTTCTCATTTCAAGTTGCTAGATCTAGTCTTTCATTTCAGTTTTGGGTTTGTATTGAGGATTCTAAGGGTGAAGACATTCTCCCTCTTCTTTATATACAAGCTTGTTGGTATTAAATTTCTCATCTTTTTATTGTTTATGCAATTTAATTACATTTCTAGTTTATTGTTTATCATTTGATTGTTTTAATTGTTCATCTCATAGCATGATGTTTATTGAACTCCTTCTTGCCTTTAGTGCTTTGATTATCCTTAGTATGTGTGAGTAGTCTTCCTCTAGGGTTTAGGGGGAGCCTAAGGGAGGATTATGTGGGGTATTAGGTTGGTTAATTAGTAAGTTTGTGGTAAATAATTTGGGTATTGCTCATATGAACACTAAGTGTTTGATGAAATGTGTAAACGAAAGTTGCTCATTTTATCAAGCATGGTTTGATTATTTCTTAAGCGACGGTGGTAGAAATGATTAGACTAGTGTTTATATGGGTGATTTGAGACAAATGTGATGGCTTTGTTGATGATTATCGATTGTTGAGACATTAGCAATTGATTTTACTCGAATTACTTACCCATTTGCTAATTACCCGACTAGCCCATTAATCCCCCTAAGGTGAACCCTTCACCTTAGTCTTTCCCTTAATTGTTTTCATCTTTATTACTTAGCGATTACTTGTTTTTCCTTGTTTTTAGTTAATCTTCCATCCAATCTCTTATTAGGCTAGAATAGGATTCATGCAAACTTGTAGTTGACCCCCTCCATCCTTGTGGTTCGACTCCGACTTCCGCTATCGCATTAGTTGGGATTTATAAATTGTTTTGCTTGAGCGGTACGCGACAAACCGTTCATCAATATGCGTTGAACAACACCAAAACATGAAACGGCTCTTGTACAAGAATGTGCCATATCGCTAAGAGCAAGATTCAAACTATGACAAGCACAAGGCATATATAATGCACTCGGGTTAACTTCAAGTAAACGTTTTTGTACACCTTGGTGCTTTCCTTTCATGTTGGAGCCGTCATCATAACCTTGACCTCTTACATCATCAATATTAAGATCAAGAGACTTTAAAACCTTTTTTAGTTCAATAAAAAGTCCTAAACCTGTTGTATCAGTCACCTCCAAATATTCTAAAAAATACTCTTCAATTTTAATTTTTTCATTTGACATATTCACACATCGTATTATCAAAGTCATTTGTTCTTGGTGAGCAATTTCAGGAGTACAATCAAGAATTATAAAGAAATATTTTGCCTCTTTGATAGTTTTGATTATAGAACATTTCACATTATAAGCCAAAAGAGAGATCAATTCATTTTGAATTTTATGTCCAAGATAATGATGATGAATATCACGGTTTTGAATCCTTCTAACATGATCTTGCATTACCACATCAAATTCAGCAATCATTTCAATTAATCCTAAGAAATTACCATTATTATCTTGATATAATTTTTCATTAGATCCTCTAAATGCCAAGTTATGAGTAGCAAGACATTTCACAGTTGAAAAAATTCTAAGTAACACTTGCCTCCATTGATTTTTCTATTTCCTAATCGTTTTCTGCAAATTTTTATCAATTGTTTCACACTTATCTAGCCTTAATCTCACTTCATTCCAAGTAGACATGTTATTCATATGCTCGGTACTATTTTCATGGTCTTTTAATCTGTCAATTATACGTTTTCAATCACGTAATCCATCGTTTGCCAACAAACTTTTATTAGTGATAGATTTAAACAACTTGCAACAAAAACAGAATACTTTGTCAATGGGTTTAGAATAAATCAACCATTTTCTATCACTAATCTTACCATTGTTCATCTTTTTAGAAAAATAAGCATATTTAAAATGTCTACTATCATCATCAAGAGGAAAGTCAATATTCATTTCTCGTATAGGTCCTTTTTCAATTATCGTATCTCTTGTCTTGTTATCAAGATTAGTCCAATTCATAGGATCATAAATATCAATAAAAGTATTGGATATATTTGGCACATCATTTGGCAAATTATACTCATTTTCAACATTATCTTCATCAACAACAATTGGCACATCATTTGGCAAATTAGACTCATTTCCAACATTATCTTCATCAACATCAATTGGCACATCATTTGGCAAAGTAGACTCATTTTCAACATCATCTACATGATTAATAATTGGCACATTAGACTCATTTCTATCACTATTGTCATTAAAATCATTGTGGTCGTTTCTTGCATTACTTTCATTGATAGAATCGTGTAAACTTTCATTTGACTGAGTTGAACTTTCATTAATAACATTTCTAACAATAAACTTGTGGATAGCACCTTGTTGTGATTTTATTAACTCTTCGGGAAGTTTTCTTTTTTTTTCTTTTCTCGCATCCAGATACACGTTTTTTAGGCAACATTGTAAACTGTATTCAATAATTGATTTAACACAATAACACTTCACAAACAAAGACAATAATTAACAAAATAAGAATATGACACACAAAGAAACTATGAACCACAATTCACAAACAAAAACGATAAACGCTAAACTGCAAAAACTAAAAAACGGCAAAAGCAAGTCAACAATAAAAAAAAAAAAAAAAATTACCGTCAACACAAAAAACGCTAGCAACAAGTCAATAATTACCACAAAAAATAACAAAACAACAACAAAATTAATATAAATATATAATGAAATAAAAAAAAAAGAATAGGGATTAGAACACCCTGATTCCGGATTACTGAGACAACGAAGGTGGATGAATGGATCGACGAGATGAGGAATAACAAGCAAATAAGCAATAGCCACTTAAGACACGTAAACTTCACTCCATTCAAAATTCTAATTTTAAAGGATGAATCAAAGGAATAAAGCACCCTAAATAATTTATAAGGAAAATTGATTTTTAGTTTTTTATAATTTGGGTAGGAATAATGAAAAGCAGTATGAACAAAATAGCAAGAGTCAAATTAGGAATTAATTAAAAATATTCTTTATCCTTAATCAATATATATATATCAAACTATATGTTAGCTACGCAAATCAAGAAGTGGTAGAAATTAAGCTAATAACTAAACTAATAACTAACTAAGATTACTAAACTAATTAAAGAAGTAATATAAATAACAGTCTAAATAATAAATAAAGGTCTAGGGTCCGATTTTCTCCACTAACTCGTCTTATTTACCATCATGAATCTCCCTAACAAGTCGATAGAGGGTGGGGTGTTGTTAAGGGGAAAACGCCCCTACGTCCCCTAACACCTCCCTCCCGGGTTCACAGTAGGTTCGGACGGTAGCTATCCCGATCACTTCCCTCCCGGGTTCGTGAGTCGGAATACCTTATCCTAGGCCAAGGTCCACTAAAACAGGCCCACTTTCATGTACCCCGACAAAGTTTAAGGTCAATATATCCACGTTATCTTCCCGGTCATCCCAGTCCTTTTCCTAAAGGTCAAGTTCATTAAAGACACCCTCCTTAGGCGGTTCTCCCTCCCGGGTTCAACCTAAGTCAACAACTAGTATAGATGTGGTGAGCCGACTCGCAACCTAGCCAACTCCCGTCGACGTCAACGGTCAAAAGTCAACACAAACCCCAAATAAAACATAATAAAAGTAAAATCCTATAATTGACCCAAATAACTACGCAACAACTCATTAATTATGCAATTCAATCAAATAAACTTGGCATGTTACGGAATAATCGAACCCTAGTGAGTCAACTACTCACTAAGCATAACTAGTCTAACATAAAACACAATAATAATTATTCTAAACATAGGACTAGACATGAAAAGGTATAAAGATTTAAACTTTAAACTATTAACTAAACTAGAAGAATAAATAGCAATAAATGTAAATAACAATAATCAATATATATATATATATATATATATATATATAATATTATTATATAATATATATATATAAAAGAGGCTTTTTTCGAGGCACGTGAGTGACTCCACCTTTGTAGGAACTCTAAAATAAAAATTAAATTCATACATATACTTTCCAAGTTATGGTTGGACTCTTAGATTTTGATTATATTTTTTAAATTAATTATTTTCCTAATAATATTAGCAACTTTTCAATATTAAATTCATACATATACTTTCCAAGTTATGATTGAACTCTTAGATTTTGATTATATTTTTTAAATTAATTATTTTCCTAATAAATATTATCAACCTTTCAACTTTTTAGAAACTCTATAATAAAAATTAAATTCATAACTATTATTTGTCCCACATTGGAAAATAATGTAGATGTGGTAAAAATATTACATATAAATAGTAGAATTGTCTCACATCGGAAAAATAATAAAGTGGGTAATCGTATGATTATAAATAAGAGTCATCCTTAAACCTTATGTATCAACCCAAAAATTTTGAATCTCTTAAATATTGTCATAGAGATCTCTTAAAAGTTTGTAGATGTGATGAATATACTATGTATAAATAGTAAAATTGTCCCACATCACTCCAACTTTGTGGGAACTCTTTAAATAATTTTTTATTAACTATTTTTTTTTTATGGAATAAAATAAAATAAAAATAAAGTTGGAATATAGTTGGAACTCTTTTAGTATTTTTTTATTAACTATTTTTAATATGGAAAAAAATAAAAAAATAAAATAAAATTGGAATTTTTTAAATAATTTTTTATTAACTTTTTTTATTATGGAAAAAAATAAAAACATAAAATAATTTTTTATTAACTATTTTTATTATGGGGAAAATAAAAATAAATTAAATTAAAAAATAATAAATCTTTTTTTTTTATCTTCTAAGGAAAGACATAGGTTTAAATAAATTTTAATTAACTATTTTGATATTATTATTATTATTATTATTATTATTATTATTATTATTATTATTATTATTATTATTATTATTATTATTTTTTGCAGAAAGTCAGGATCTTATCATAAATCAAATGAGTGGAGTACAAGATCCTACAAATCCTACAAGGGAGTCAATGAGACTACCTCAAAACCAAACAAAGAAACCAAACAAAGAAACCATACAAGAATTAGATATTACAAGGATTTCTAAGTAAGACTAAATATTTAATCTTCCAAACAAGGGCTTCAATAGAGCGAGAGGAGCCCTGAAATATACGTCTATTTCAAGAATTAGATATTATTATTATTATTATAATTATTATTAGTATTATTATTATTATTTTTTTTTTTTTTTATTTTTTTTTTTGCAAGAATATATAGTCCTTTTTATTCATCCATATAGGGAAAAAAAAGGACAATTTCTTTACAAAGAATTACCCACTATTTCCAAAAATCAGTTTTGGAAACCATTGAGACTAAGAATGACATTTCTACACTTTACCTTGTGAAATTATTATTATTATCACTTTTTTTGGGAAAAAAATCAATATATATATATAAAAGAGGCTTTTTTCGAGCAATTCTATAGGTCCAAATCATCTTTTTCAGTTTTTGGAAAGTATATTTTAAGATTTTGCAAGATTACGAAAAAAGATATTATGTAATATTTTAAATAAATGACTTTTAAAATATTTTTTATTATTCTGATATTAGTATAATACTCTCTCCTATTCCATCTATTATTCCTTATTTCCTATTTGGTCCATTCATGTTTTCTTCCATATTTCCATTTTTGGAGGTGGGGTTGTGTGTTTTGTGTGGTCCATATTTAATTGCATGTGGGTATAGTGTTTTGTGTAGTACATATTCATTTTCTTAATCCTAGAGCTCAAATGAAAAGGGAAGAATACATGGAATAGGAGGGAGTAGTTTAGTAGTAGTCAAGAAATAATTATTTTATAGAAAAATATGATATACTACTTAATATGTTATTTGTCCCACATTGAAAAATAACGTAGGTGTGGTGAATATACTACATATAAAAAGTGAATTGTCCCACATTGAAAATTTATCATATGGTATGATGATCCTATGATTATAAATAGGAGTCATCATTGAAACTTATGTATCCACCCAAAATCTTTTGAGTCTCTTAAGTATTGTCTTAGAGATCTATTACAAGCTGTTTGTATTATTATCTTTACAATAGTGAAATTTACATCATAAAAAATTAATTTAGGAAAGTTTTTTAATTAATACTTTGGATTTTAAAAATAAATTGGATAATATTTTAATTATTATAAAATAAAAATAATAGAAATATATATTTTATAGAAAAATATGGTGTACTACTTATATATTATTTGTGTCACATTGAAAAATAATGTAGATGTAGTGAATATATTACGTATAAATAGTAGAATTGTCCCACATCGGAAAAATAACATAAAGTGGGTAATCCTATGATTATAAATAGAAGTCATCATTCAACCTTAGGTATTAATCCAAAAGTTTTTGAATCTCTTAAATATTGTCTTAGAGATCTCTTAAAAGTTTGCAGATGTGATGAATATGCTATGTAAAAATAGTAAAATTGTCCTATATCGTAAAATTAACACAAGGTAGGTGATCCAATATTATATATAGGAATTATCCTTGAACCTTATATGTCAAACTAAAATCTTTTAAGTTTATTAAATATTGTCTTAGAGGTCTCTTAAAAGTTTGTGTATTATTATCTCCACAAATGTTAAATTTACATCATTAAAAATTAATTTAGAAAAGTATTATTGTAACAAAAATTATGAAGTTAATATAATTAGATTCGTGATAAAAAAAACCTGCATAGTATTGAAACTCATATTATTTGCGCATATTTAGTGTAAGTTTTAGTATATTATTTGTCCCACATTGAAAAATAATGTAGGTGTGGTGAATATATTACCTATAAATAGTAGAATTGTCTCATATCAGATAATTATCATAAGGTAGATTATCTTATGATTACAAATGGAAATCATATGAAAGTTTCAACCCAAAATCTTTTGAGCCTCTTATATATTATCTTACAGAGTTCTTAAAAGTTTGTATTATAATTTTCACTATAGTGAAATTTATATCATTAAAAATTAAGTTTAGAAAAGTATCATAAATAATAAATTTGATGGTAAACTATTTAATGTGTTATTTGTCCCACATTGAAAAACAATGTAGGTGTGGTGACTGGTGAGTATAATACTACGTATAAATAGTAAAATTGTCTTACATTGAAAAGTTATAATAAGGTGGAGTGATCATAAATATGATCATCGCACGGGCTTTTAAAATATATTTTTATATTGTTAATAAATGACTTTGAAAATTTAATAAATGACTTTTAAAATATTTTTTTATTATTCTAATATTAATATAATGGTTTAGTAACAGTTAAGAAATAAATATTATTCTAGAAAAATATGGTGTACTACTTAGTTTGTTATTGGTCCCACATTGAAGAATAATGTATGTGTGGTGAATATGTTACCTATAATTCTATAAAATAGTAAATTATCCCACATCGAAAAATTACTATAACATAGGGTGATCGTATGATTATAAATAGGAGCCATACTTGAACATAGGTATAAATCCACAATTTTTTTAAGTCTCTTAAGTATTGTGTTGGAGAGTTTTTAAAAATTTGTATTATAATCGTCACAATAGTGAAGTATCATAAATAATAATTTTGATGATAAACTAATTAATGTGTTATTAGTCCCACATTGAAAAATAATGTATTTGTGGTAAATATATATATACTAAGTGTAAATTGTAAAATTATCCCATATCGAAAAATATTATGAAGTAAAGTGATCATAAATATGAGATTATAAAGAGGAGTCATTTTAGTCTCTTAAGTATTGTCTTAATAAACTCTTAAAAGTTTGTATTATTATCTCCACAATACTAAAATTTACATCATCAAACTTAATTTAGGAAAGTATCATAAATAATAATTTAGGAAAATATTATATAAGTAATAATTTTGATGGGTATTATTGCTTAATAAGTTATTTGTCCCACATTGAAATATAATACAAGTGTGGTAAATATACTACTTATAAATAGTATACTTGTCCCACATCGAAAAATTATCATAAGGTGGGTGATCCTATAATTATAAATAGAACTAATCTTTGGAACTTGGATATCAACCCAAAATCTTTTAAGTCTCTTAAATATTGTTTTAGAGAACTCTTAAAATTTTGTATCCACATTAGTGAAACTTACATTATCAAAAATTAATTTACGAAACTATCATAAAAAAAATAAACTAAAAAATCGTTTATTTATCACAATATACATTTCCTATATTATATTCAAGTGATGATTATAATTTTTATATAAAAACTTTTACATTTCTTTTCAAAAAAGAAAATATTGTGAAAATGAGTCATTCTTCGAACTTAGATATTCACCTAAAATCTTTTGAATCTCTTTATTATCTTACAGAGCTTTTAAAAGTTCGTACTATTATCTCCACCTTAATGAAATTTACATCACCAAGATTAATTTAGAAAAGTATCATAAATAATAATTTAAGAATGTATCGTAAATAATAATTTTAATGGTGTACTACTAAATATGTTATTTGTCCCACATTGAAAAATAATGTAAGTGTGGTGAATATACTGCGTATAAATAGAGGAACTATCCCAGATTAGAGAAATATCATAAGTTTGGGTGATCATGCGATAATAAATAGGAGTCGTCATTGGAACTTAGATTTCAACCCAAAATCGTTTAAGTCTCTCAAATACTTCGTATTGTTTTAGAGAGCTCTAAAAGTTTTATATTAATTATGAAAATAATATAATTAGATTCGTGGTAAAAACAAATGCTATTATTACAGTATAGACACTCATATTATTTGCACATAATTGGTGTAATTCTTAGTATATTATATATCACTCCTTGAAAAATAATGTATGTGTGGTGAATATACAAATCTTTTGAGTCTCTTAAGCATTGTCTTAGAGAGCTTAAGTCTTAGGTATCTTGAATCATTTTTCGGGTGAGAATATACATCAAATATAACTTGAGTTCAGACAAGGTTGGTAAAATATGTTTAAAATAGAAGTTGAATCAATATACCAATATAATTTTCTTAAAAATTACGGCGTATATTTTATTATAGTCTTAAGACTTCAAAAGTTTATTTTATAAGTTAATTGTTATAGGAAAATTATGAAAATGACATTAACGTAAACCCGTGCATCGCACGGCCATGAAATCTAGTTCCTTATATTTCCAAAAGGTGTTTTTTTGACTTTTTCCTCTAACTTGCTGATCAGCCAGCCGTTACTTTCTTCTTCTTCTTCTATTTTTTTTGTTTTAAATTGGGCCCCTCTTAATAATGAGCCCTTGTCATTTGCCCACCTAGACAAGCCCAAGGGCCGGCCGTGGTCCTACTTCTACCACACATGCTTAGTCTAATCCGATTCCGTGCCTCTCGACTTATAGAACGAATTAACAAAATTAGTCGATGAAAATGGCCACTAAACAAAGATTAATCAAGATGGTACAAACATGAGGAAGAAACAATTTAATTAATTATATCAACTTAATTTAACATTTTCATATATTAGTCATGCATGGCTCCCCTAATCCCTAGACAAAGGGATTACTCACTCATATTTCGAATAAAAGTAACAATGTGTATGAAATGATAAATGTGGTAAACATGGTTAAATGAAATAACAAAGGTTGTAAAAGTGCTAAATGATAACTAACATTAGTGAAATGCAAATTCTAAACTAATAAAACAATGTTAATGTTAATAATATGATAATGAAGAAATAATAATGAAATGAATAAGGATCGAAATTACGCAACAAAGGGACTTGTAACAAGAATATTATAACCAAATGATTAAGAAAAGATTGTATTGAATTGTAACCAAATGCTTGAAAAAAGTAAGAACCAAATGTTTAACAATATCGAAACTAAATATGAAAACTAAGGGAGAAATTTGTGTGCTTAAGCTAAGGAAAATGTATGGAAAATATTGCTAAGTATGAGAGAAAGATGTGTAAAAGATGCGTAAAAGATGATCCCTTAATGGCGGATTAAGGCTCCTATTTATAATAAAATATGAGAATAACGTAAGAACCTAGGGGAGTCAAACCCCGATCGGGGATAGGCCCCGATCGGGGTCGTGGGTATCCAGATAAATTCGCTTAAAGGCTCGGTTAAATGCATGCGGAATCCAAAGTCTTGTCTTAACTCGTCTTTAATCTCTGGTTAAACACACCATTAAGCACTATGAGTATCCCAATTTGAGCATCCTATGTTGAGTTTGTGAGCCTCAAAATCTTGGGCTTCCTTTGTGACTTCATTTTATGCATCAACCCGTTTCACAGTTCTTGGACTTCTTATTCCCACAATATCCTATCATGATCGATCTTGCTTACGTACACTACCTTAGTATTCTTGGTGTTTGCTTAAAATAATGGGAAAACGCATTCAAGTGCTTCATTCCTTAAAACGAGACAAAATACAAGCATACACCTCGAAAACGCAATTAGCTCGCAAATATACTAATTAAAGTACAATAGTGATGTCAAATTGAGCTAAAATAGGGAGTAAAATCATATAAAAACTAGCCATATCAGTAAGGCTGTAAATGAACAGAGTCCCCTCGCCAAGCCCTCAAAATCGGCTCGGTTAAAGCTCGGTTAAACCTAGCCCGATGTCACGAGATGATAACTTACACCCAAAGATCACACTCGTGTGCTACCTAACTTGCGGTCCGTTGCAAGCTAAGTCAAGCAAGACCCTTTATGCTAGGCAATGCCTAAATCGATGGACAAAGAAGTGTTAGCTTGAGAACAAGAAGACTAAGACACTTAGAGTTTGGAAAGATTGCTTTTATTATGAACACTTGAAGTATACAATGAGAGTTTGTGTGAATGCTTTGTGATGATGCAAAATGAATGCCAAGGTCCCCTATATATAGGGCTCTTGGGAATGTTCTAGTCCCTACAAGACCTAGCCTATTCTAGAATTGTCTAGAAGTTACAAGGCTTCCTAGTATATACAAGGCATGTCCTAGAATACTCTAGTATGTACAAGATCGGCCTAGAGATATCTAGATAGTTCCGCTATGTTCTAGCTTATTCCGGAACGGTCCGGGATGTTCCAGAAGTCTCCGGTCCTTGCTAGAGTCTCCTTTGTGCCTCTGGAAGTTTCTAGAAGTTTCCGGGCTATTCTAGATTAGTCTTCACATTTCCGGAATTCTCTAGACAACCTCCTTATGCTTGAAAGTGTAGAAAATTCTAGGGAAAGAAGCCATCCGTGACATTCTCCCCCACCTGAATCGTTGACGCCCTCGTCACGGAGTTCCATCGAAGCGCTGGATTAAGTCTTTGAATTGCCAAAGGTCTGCCTCCTTTTCCCATGACGCCTCGCTGTCGGGTTGTCCTTTCCACTTGATTAAGAATTCTCGTTGCCTTGGGACTCCTCGCTTCCGTATGACTCGGTCCGCCAAGATTGTTTCGACTTCCTTGTCATAGGAAGTCACAACTGCTGTGGGAGCCCTTTGAGACTCCCCTCGGCTTGGATCCACCTCGTCTCCATGGTATGGTTTAAGCATGCTCACGTGGAACACGGGGTGAATCTTGAGTTTAGGTGGCAACTCAACTCGATATGACACCTTTCCAATCCTTTTGATGACCGGGAACGGTCCTTCATATTTTCGTACTAGTCCCTTATGCACGGATCGGAAGGCCTTGAATTGTTGCGGCAACAACTTCACCATGACCAAGTCGCCTACTTGGTACTCCACGTGCCGGCGATGCTTGTCTGCCCATTTCTTCATCTTCTTTGAGGCCTTGTCCAAGTACGCCTTGGCTATGTCGAGTTGCTCGTTCCATCCTCTAGCCATTCGAAATGCTGCTGGGCTTTGGCCT
Organism: Heliosperma pusillum; assembly: GCA_022085475.1. Taxonomy (NCBI): domain Eukaryota; kingdom Viridiplantae; phylum Streptophyta; class Magnoliopsida; order Caryophyllales; family Caryophyllaceae; genus Heliosperma; species Heliosperma pusillum. The sequence goes on along the minus strand of JAIUZE010067577.1, from coordinate 24,434 downwards.
GAATATCCGGTTGCAATGGCTTGAGGAGTTAAGGGTTGATATCCCGTCACTATCTCGAACGGGCTTTGTCCGGTTGACTCGGACTTTTGAAGATTATAAGAGAATTGGGCCACATCCATAAGCTTCGCCCAATCCTTCTGATTGGCACCCACAAAGTGCCGTAAGTATAACTCGAGAAGGGCATTGACTCTCTCGGTCTGCCCGTCCGTTTGTGGGTGAAAACTTGTCGAGAAGTGCAAACTTGACCCCATCAGTTTGAAAAGTTCCGTCCAAAACTTGCTGTGAATCGAGGATCACGATCACTTACGATGCTTCGTGGTAGTCCCCAATACTTCACCACGTTTTTGAAGAATAGTCTTGCCGCTTCTTCACCCGTGCAATCCCTTGGTGCTGGTATGAACGTCCCGTACTTCGATAGTCGATCCACCACGACTAAGATAGAACCGCACCCAACTGACTTGGGTAAGGCCGAGATAAAGTCCATTGATATGCTTTCCCACGGCTTCTCTGGAGTCGGCAAGGGTTGTAGTAATCCGGCTGGGACTCGTTGCTCGTTCTTGTCTTGTTGGCATACAAGGCAAGTCTTCACATATGCTTCCATATCGTCCCGCATCTGTGGCCAATAGAATGATTGTTCGATCAAGGCCATCGTCCTTTGGATCCCCGGATGTCCAGCCCACTTGGAGTCATGACACTCCTTCATTGCTTCTCGCCTCAAGTTTCCCCACTTGGGCAAGTATATGCGATGTCCCACCGTATAGAGGACACCGTCTTCAACCCAAAACCTTCGGGTTTTCCCCTCCTCAGCCAAATTCACCAAGCTCTTGGCTAGGGGGTCTTTGTCAAGTCCCTCCCGAATTTTCTCGATCATGTTGCTAGCCACACCACTAATGGCAGCTAACATGGTCTTTCGGCTTAGGGCATCGGCAACCGTATTGATTTTCCCCGGCTTGTACTCCATAACATAGTCGAACTCTGCCAAGAAGTCCTGCCATCTTGCCTGCTTGGGAGTGAGCTTCTTTTGATTCTGAAAGTAGCTTGTAGCAACATTGTCAGTCTTGATCACGATCCGGCTCTCAAGTAGGTAATGCCTCCATATCCGCAAACAGTGAATGATCGCAGTCATCTCCTTGTCATGCACTGGATATCTTCTTTCTGCATCATTCAGCTTCCGTGATTCGAACGCTACTGGGTGACCGTCTTGGACGAGCACTCCTCCAATAGCATAATCGGATGCATCTGTGTGGACTTCAAATGGCTTGCTATAGTCGGGTAACTCCAACACTGGTTCCCGGTTACCGCTCGTTTAAGCCCATCAAATGCCTCCTGGCATTTAGTGTGACACCCTCAAATTTGCGGAAAGAAAAACAATAATTTAAATACATAACGAAGGGTGTCATAAATAAAAAGGTTCTTTACAAAAGAAAATTTATATTATACATAAGAATTATACAAGACGGGAGACATATCTCCCGTATAAATACGGAAATAAAAGAGTGTATAATAATATACAATCTAAGAACCGAATATAGGTCCAAGGTAAATACTTCGCTCGCTAGCTCGTCAATGTACCCAAAGTATGCATCACCACCTGTTCGACCGCATTAAATATAAACACGGAAGCCACAGTCAGTGGGGAGTAACTCCGAGTTCTCCCAGCCACGAAATGTCGAGTTTAATTAAACATGAATAACATAAAAGCAATGTATATGAAGAATACAAAACTTAAACATATATGATATGCTTTTCATGTTATGAAACAATTAACTAACATATAACCTATCATATGAAAGCTATCATGTGAAACCGATAATAAAATATAACAAGAGGTAGGGAAGCTGGTATGCTAGCTCAGAGGGTACCCTGTAACGTGGCCATGATACACTCAAACCCTAATCAACACGTAATCATGTGAATCAGTTAACAATCGGTAATCCAAACTCTATCAATCCTAGCCGGCTTGCATCTCACCTTCTAGAACTCATAGAATCATACAAACATGAAAGACCAATACTTCTACAAACAGGCATAAGTTCTTAGTACAGTCAATAGTCATCTGTAACTCGAGTCTATACCACAAGGTAGGAAAACATCCGAGCCCTAGACTGATCAGACCTAGCGACAACAGCTAACCCATTCCCTGTCTCATTACATAACCGTACATGAGAAACTCTACTAGGCGACCCCCTAAGCAGAGATGGCTAGTACTTAAGCTGGCTCCCTTCCCAAAGCGGAACTCTTAGGATGCCATGCCCCCCGGCTTGGTATCAAAAGGCCCAAGCCAGTGACACAAAAGCTATCAAGCTGTAAACTCCATATGCTCGTTAAAGATAGTAAGGCCTATCAATGTCATGGTCCAAGATACTCATTTAGAATTAGAATGGTCAAGAGGCCATATACTCATAATTCTCTATGGGTACTTAGTCAACACGACACCAACCATATAATTAAACAGTCACGGGAAAAACATCCTATCATGTGACTAATTGCAGATAAATAATAATCAATATCATATCGCCTCATATCTACTAAGGCTAATTCAATAATTAAATACAACCTTACTTGAAGACAAATCCCCGACCCGAGTCCCGCGACGTGTCATCAGTCAAAACGGGGCTGACTAGATCTTAGTTTGACCAAACCCGTTTGGTCAAACCGGCTAGAAACAGAGTCTTTACACATTAGACTTAGACATAAAATCAACATATGCATTACATGTTATTTTATTAAAACTTCTAACATGTGAAATATTAAATCTTACGAAAACCCGCTTGACTTAAAGTATATCAATTTAAACTACGATCTCGTATTATAATTTCTAACATGTGAGAAATAATAATTTTATGAAAAACCTTTTTAATTAAATATTTTACTTTTTAATATTTCCCACTTGCTAAATATTACAAAACACGATAAAAATGACGATAACTCAAAAACCGTCACAAGTCCCAAAGTGGGACCCACGGGCTGAGTTGGGCCGGACCCACATGGACCTAGATGGGCCCCACGGCCTGATTTGGCTAGAAATGGTTGTTTTTATTAAATTTCAAAAACCCGTTTCTTAATATGTTCTCGCATGCTTAACATATTTAAAACCCGTCAAAACAACAACAAAACAATCAAACACCGACACAACTCCCAAGCCAACTCACGGACCCACCATGGACCAACCCAGACCGGCCTGGACCGGGCCTGAACCGGCCTGAACCGACCTGAACCGGCCTGGTTTGGGCTGGTTTACACGGCCACCTTACACGGTTTCAACAACCACCAATCCAAATTAATTCTAACATGATTTTTATTAACAACATCCATTTTTAAACATCCAATTCAACCATCATTCATATAAAAATCATGGTTATAAATAAATCATCCAAATATGTCAAGAACACTAATATATCAAAAATACCATACAACATGAAAATCATAACTACTTATCATGTTACTACTAAAAATCATAAGTAACAATAATATGAACTAAAACAAAAGATGAACCAAAAACAAAAGAAACAAAAGCTATGTAACATTAAATCGTCGAGTAACTCGGAATCGTTACCTTAGCTAGCAAAATCAATTAGCACCAAAATAAGAAGTATAAACTAAGAAATAAGAAACCCGTCTTCTAGTCTTCTCCTAAAATATACGAGTTACCAAACTCGTCTTCAAAATCTTCCCCTATAAGAAATGACAAGAATAACTTTATTAGAACTAAAACTTGATTTTCCATAATTAAAGTGTTGAAAACGATTTTGTCGGAATTGAAAATAAACCGTACTTGAAGATGGAGAGCGAAGAGGAGGTTCTAGAAATATAAGTTAGGACGGATTTGAATAAGAAATGAAGGTTTTATGATGATTTTGCTCAAGAACGACGAAGAACGACGAAGAACGATGAAGAACGATGAAGAACGATTAAGAAAGTGATAATTAGATCTTAGGTTGATTTATTGTAAAATGAAAAGTTGTTAGTGAGTAATGGGGGAATTGGGCCGTGTAATATAGAGGAAAATAACGAGTCGGGTTTTGAAATTGTTGTTACGGAATTGACTCGGTTTTAATAATTATATTACGGTAATTAATTAGATATTAAGTTAATTAAATCAAATATCAAGATATTATGTTATTGTAATCAAAAGAAAGGAAAATATCAAGGCCTAAGAGCGGAGGGAGTGCCGTGTGATATGGTGCTTGTCGGGTCTGTTTTGTAAACGATTTGTGTAATTTTCGTTAACGGATCGATAAAGTTAATAAATATCTAAGATATTATTATTAGATTAATCAAAATAATGAAAATATCCCAAAAGTGAGTGGAAAAGGATGACATGGGCGTGTGACTCATGCCAAAGTCGGGTTTCGGGTTTGTTTCGGGATTTACGATGACTCGGGAATAGTTAAATGATGCTCGGGTTTAAACCGTAAAACCTTATTATAAATTCCGAATAAATTCAAAATAATTTTAGTAAATTATCATAAATTCTAATAAATCTAATAAAAATAAAGTAAAAACATTAGTTTTTTAAATAAAATTTCGGTCTTCAAAATTACAAGGCGAGTCGGGAAAAGTCAACGAAAGTCAAAGTCGACTTAAATTCAAGAAATGTCAAAAATGACTTAAAAGTCAAGAAAAGTTTATGACGACCTTAAAAGTCAAGAAAAGTCAATGACGACTTTAAAAAGTCAAGAAAAGTCAAAGACGACTTAAAAGTCAAGAAAAGTCAAAGATGACTAAAAACAAAAACGGGATTTTCATGAAATCTCTCAAAAATTCCAAATACGAACTCGGAATTTCAAAATACGACTCGAAACAATAAATTCTATTTTAAAAACTTAACCTTGCTGAAAAGTATCCTTAAGAAATTTTACTTGACAAATTGGGTACTTTTCGGGTTGTTACACTGGAGACCCTGTGGAGTCTGTTTGCTCTGTCCCATCTTTCACAGGTCGCAATTTGAGTAGCTATTCGAAAGGATTCGAGGGCAAGAGTTTGAGCGGAGAGCCGATGTATGGGATGCCGCGAAATTTTCTGGAGAAATCAACCTTCTTATAGTACACCATGGCAACTCGCAGTCCTCCAAGATGATTTTGGAGACACTTCTGATGGAGGGTCACCCAGTGACCCATTTATTTGAACGATACTTAGACTATGAGACATTTTTTTTTGTTTTTAGTTGGACTATTCTTCGTTTTGAACAATTTTGTTTTTTGGTTTGTTTTAGTTTTGGACAATTTGCAATTTGTAACTTTGAACATTGTGTGAGATGAGAGCGAGAGAGACATTTTCCCTCCTGTTTTGTAATGCTACAGGTAATGACAGAGCCGTCTAGCTGATGATAGCTCGGGATGGTGAGGACCTGTTCACCATTCACCGCCTTGCTTTGAACTGGTTTGGGGGAACTCTCACTCATTCTGTAAGTCTACCCTCTCCACTTTCACTCTCACCTGCATTCCCCATTCTCCTTTAACCACCTTTGCACCGATTTTCGTCAATTGAGGACAATGACGAGTTTGGTTTGGGGGAGGGTTTTGGTTGTGTGCTTCATATGTGCTTCATTCATATGTACTATAAGCAGTTGCATGTTCATACGTGAAAATAAAATTTTTTAGAACTGTTTATGTGTGTGTATTGGTTTGAGATGTGCAAAACGACGATGAAGATATATACACTTAGCTTAATTCATCTCAACTGTGGCCTAACTTATATGATATGACATATTGAGATTAGATTGGATTAACGAGTCTAACATGTCTAAATTGACTTGTTTGATGTGAATCTACTTTGTATCGAAATGCTTCTCAATGACGTACTGTAATTCTTAACCTGTATGCTCGTGCTTGATTCATAAGTGTGAATATTGACTCGTTGTAGTTTCCGAAGGTATGCACCCTAGGTCCGCGGACCGGGCATTCACTTAAATTTGAACTCCACTTAGCCAAATTGCCTTGATTCGTCCCTTTAGATGTAGGATCCACTCTTTATTGACCACGTTTCACAAGACTATATTGACTACCTTGGTTACAACCTTACAAATTATGAACTACATCGTAAAAACATCCTACCCAGACTGTAATGGTTGCGTATAGGAGAGTTATGTCACGAAAACGTGTCAAATGAAGAAAAGGGCCTGATTTTTGAAGTTTTTGAGCTGATACCTATCGGTGTGGCCTAGTACACCGATCGGTGAAGGTAGTATGACGATCGGTGGGCCCCTGTTTTTGGCCTGTTTCAGTGTTATATGAATGTCTGGAGAATAATTCAGCTTCATAGCAAGTTATACAGCAAGAATAGTGATCGAAAGTTGAGTTTCCAAACAATAAAGTGAAGTAATGAGATCTATTGTGAAGGTAGCAGTTCCAAAATGGTGCTATCAATACATAAATGTGAATTCCTATTGTGTGAAGTGCAATTACCGAAGTTATGATAATGTCAAAAGATTCGAATTTTTGCCTATGATCGGTATTGGTTAATGTTATGGTCGTCTGGGTCTTTTCATTAGTGGTAGCGCAACCACCAGTTTTTTGAGCCCCACACTCCCATACGCGTTAGCACGCACCCATCTTTCACCTATTGAACATAGCCCCATTACAACCTTGTGCCCAGCATACCTTGAGAACTTTTAGTACTACGAGTATTATTTACGAACTTGGATCATGTTATTGAGTGTGCTTGTTGAGTCTCTACTTTTGAGCTCGTTTGCAAGGTCTTGCGTTATTCATGAAGAACATTGAAATTTAGGCATGTATAAGACCTATTTTGAAGGTCGACTCTTGTGCACTTGTTCTTATCTATTTGTGAAAGCCATAGTTTGGATGAACAGAAAGCAGGAGTGTCCAGAGTCGTTATCTCTTACCGTGGTCATTAAGTGTGCTTTGGTTTATGTTTACTTGAGGACAAGTAAAGGTTTGGTTTGGGGGAGTTTGATGTGCATATTTTATATGCACATTTACACACTTATTCGCCCCCATTTCAGTCTTACTTATAGCTCATTTGAGCCGATTTCATGTCATATGCCCCGTATTTGCTACTTTGGTATGTTTAGTCTCCTATTTGCAGGTTAGACACATTCTAGGTGCGATCGAGAGCATATTTGGACATGCAAAGGACAAAGGACTATAGACCAGCCTTTCAATGAACAGAACAACTCATTTCGGAAGCTCAGCAAGCAAACAAAACCCAAGAACCAGCCCACACCGATCGGTGGGCCAGGACACCGATCGTCACACACTTCTTGGAGCCAGTAACACTCTCTTATAAGCCCCGTGTACATTACAAACAGGCCCAGATCTACCTAAGGGCCTGGCACCTGGCTTGGACTATGAAATGAAGACAGAGGGAGAGGAAATGAAGCCCACTCCGATCGGTGGGGCACTTGAGGGCCTCTCCACCGATCGGCCAGGACAAGCCCACTTTCGTTTTCTACCTCTCTAATCTACTGGGCAAGCTATTGAGCAACGGGACCGAAGCTTTCCGAAGCCCAAGTCACTCAGAAGAAACATCGAAGCCCAAAAGAGAAAACCTAGCTCTATATGAAGGAGAAGTGAAGAGAGTGAGGGGGTATCTCTCCCTAGACGCAAGATCCCTTGTCACGGATCGAGTTTCCGCTCTAAAACACCATTTTAGATTATTGTTTTACATTTTAGTCGATTAGTTTTAAGTTTTCGTTCGTTTACAACACTATATCGATCGGCATAGCCTTATACCGATCGACATCCTCCTTGTTTTTGCCCTAATTCAGGTTCTGATTCAGTTTTATTTCGTTTTCTGTCATTTTCGTTCATGTTTGTACGTTTCTCGACCATGAATCTTGCCATACCATCCTGTGTCTTCTTGTTTTGCTTAATATCTATCACCATGAGTAGCTAAATTCCACACTAGGGTTAGGGACGAATCGATATTGATTAGGGCAATGACTTGTTGATTAAACTGTTTTGCATAGCCTCTTTGTTTGTTTCATCGCGTTAGTTGATAGTGACGACTCTTGACTCACGCCGTAGTATAAGCCTATTGAGACCGACCAAGTAATATAGGCATAGACGACCAAACTCAAATAGGTGGTGGCTGTCGAGACCTACAAAGTAACATAGTTTACCACCCGAGACTTATACATTACCTTGACACCCATTTCCCGAGTCAACATTGATAGTCCCGTCATACCCTAGTTTCATTCTCTATTGAACTTACATTTCCTTTCATTTAGTATTTGTTAGTTATTAAGCTTGACCTTTTGTTTATCATTTAGATTTTGTTTCTCTCTAAACTCAACCCCTCAAAACTGTAAACACCGTAGAATTGAACACTAGACACCCTACATCCGTTTAAACAATAGTCCTCCCTGTGAGTTCGACACCCGACTTACCACTAGCTTCATTAGCTAGTATTGTTGGCTTATAAATATTGTTTGGTAGCAGTCCCGACGACAAAGTGTGCATCAGCCGTGTATAAAGAAAAGAAAGAAAAAAAAAGTTTTTTTTGTTGTTCTTTTGCTGCTGTTGCCGGAAGAAAAAAAAAATTGTTTGTACTGTTATCCGTACTATTCATCCGTATAAAAAAAAAATTTGCCTTGTTTTTCCATTTTGATTCATTATAATTGTTGTTTTAAAAAGTTAAGACGATAACATGATGAATTTGTAGTTGTTTTGATTTAATAAGGATTAAATTAAAATGTAAATGGAAATCGATTTGGATGTTCATTGCTATATATTTTTCGGTATTCATTGATTTAGATATTCATTTTAAATTGTTAATTGAATCATCTAGTTTGTATCGATATTTAATAATGATTAGATGTTGATATTTTGTACCGATCTTGAAAATATTAGTAACATCAAATTAAATTGTATTTTTAAAATATACGTGGCTGCCAAAGAGAAAAAAAAAACTGTTTTTGTTTTTTTTATTTTTGGTCGGAAGTTTTTTTTTTCATTATAATGATAATGTTTTGTTTATTGTTGTGAAGAAGTTCAAAATAATTAGATACCCAATTATTTTAAAGAGGTTTAAAATAATGTTGTATTAATTCATGTTAAAGAATATGAATTAAAATTGGATTATGTTTGGTTGGGGTTATTGTGATTAATTAAGAAATTGTCACATAATTTTGATCATTTTAAAAGGTGGTTTGGATAAATTACTCTTCATAATTAAAGAATTATGTCTTGAATGATTAATTTATAGTTGATGCATTTTATCTTGTTGAATGAATGGTTGAATGGTTTAATTTACGTATTTTTGCAATCGGTTGTAATTTGTATTACCTAGTGTGGCCTTAGTTGATCATGTTTTCGTAATGATGGAAACATGATCTTTGATGTAATTTTGAGATCTCGAATCTCCATTTTATTTTTCATTAAATTATGTTTTTAAATTAGAATGTAAATAGGTTTATATTTTGTAATTTATTAAATGTATTTTGAGAAGACTAAAGATGGAGATCGGATTGCTCACTCCCGCTACATGGACCAAGATGGAACATCAAGACAAGCTTCTCGGGTCCAAATGGGTTGGATTCCAAAGTTGTATTTTGTTCATTTTGGTAGATAGGCCACACTAGGGCTTTGTAATATTTTTATGTATTTTTCCGTTCTTATTGTTTTTCATCACATGATAGTTTGTGCATCATATTCCTCCTAAACCAAACCACCTACTACTAAAATGCATGAAAATTGACTCATATAGTTTGAATGTTAGTTATCTTGGACATAAAGATGTCACTCGAATTTAAGCCATCATTTTAGTTTATTCATTCTCGCATTCTAGATATTAGTTCACTTAAAATTGAATTAAAATAAAATTGATGGGATCTTCCTCTATATCTAAAATTGAGACTAGTCTTTATAGGCCAAATTATTATGAATCCCTACTTCGTCGGTAGGCATATATGACCTTACTCTCCATATGACCCCTTCTACGTTGGGTAAGTAGTGTGTGTTGACCTATTTTATCTCAACATTATAGTCCGAAGAGTTTCTCGTGATTATGATGGGCTAAAGATAGAATTTACAGAAATTTATCGACCAGGAATTCTAAAGGTAGAATTAGCCAAGAAGTTGGCTTATCAATTTACAGATAATTGAGTCTTGGGATCATTTATATAATTCTTGAGAGGTCAATTGTATAAATGCTCGAGTCTTTGCATTAAAACATATTTTGCACTAGACATAAATTCAAATCGATGAGTATGCTTATTATGGTTTTTCTTCTTTTTCAGAGTAGAACTCGTTTATATTGATGTTACTGCATATAACAAATGGCTGGAAATACTGATATTCCTATGCCAAGTGCCACGCTCGCGCGCGAATCCTGGCTTAAAGCTTTTATGGACCACATGTATCAGTCCACGCGACTGAAGAATGACGGGTCCAGCTTTGCGGACTGGGAGGCGGCATTACGGAATGCTGCCATTGCTGATGGTAAGCTTAAGTACTTGACTGAGCCAATACCACCAAACCCAGGCCCCAATGCGAGAACTAACAAGACACTTGAATATAGTGACTTTGTTATGGAAGCGGGTGTGATAAAGAACGTACTCATCTTTGCAATGGAAAGCAATTTGCAAAGACGCTTCATTGCCCAAGGTGCAAACAAGATTTTCACCACGCTCACTAACGAATTCTCAAAAGCACCGAGGATCGTTACTTATGAGCATACCTGTCGCTTCTTTGAGGCGAAACTCCAGAAGGGCCAACCGGTTAGCCCACACATTCTTGATATGATTGAGAATGTCGAGAAACTGGAGGCACTTGATTGCAAAATCAGTGAGAGCATAGTCATTGACCGTGTGCTTCATTCACTTCATGATGGTTTTGCCTTTTTCAGGGCAAATTACTACATGAATGACATGAAGAAAAGTCTTCATGAGCTACACTCACTTCTCGTACAGACCGAGAATGATATGAAATTGAGTGGGAGCATGAAGCAAGATGTTCTCATGATTTCTAACAAGGGCAAGGGTAAGGGCAAGGCTCGTGGCGACCTAGCTGTAGGAAAGCCAAAGTTTAAAAAGTCAGGAAACGGCAAGAGTGGGCCTGGTGAGACCAGTGGCTCACAAGGCAAGGCAAAGAGCAAGGACATTAACATGAAGTGCCACCATTGCCACAAGACTGGGCATTGGAGGAGGAACTGTCCCGTGTACCGTGAGGACATAAAAGCAGGCCGCGTCACTCCTTTTGGTATGTCATCTTTTATTCATATGATTGAGATTAACCATGCAAGTTTCGGAACTTGGGTACTTGATACTGGTTGTGGTTGTCATCTGTGTAATCATTTGCAGGGCCTAAGAAACATCACACCTCTCGCAAAGTGTGATGTGGACCTGCGAGTGGGGAATGGAGCAAGAGTTGCTGCAGTTTCAGTGGCGACATATGTAATCCAACTCCCAAGTGGTTTTGAGTTATATTTATATAACTGTTGCTATGTACCCAGTTTATCTAAGAACATTATTTCTGTTTCCGTACTAGATAAAGACGGTTTTTCATTTTCAATAAAAGACAATAGCTGTATTTTCTCATTTAATGAAATGATTTATGGCAAAGCAGTTTCCATGAATGGAGTTTATATCTTAGATCAAACCACAGACATATTGCATGTGAATAATAAAAAATTAAAGGTTGGTGACAAAGATCAAACTTATCTATGGCATTGCCGTATGGGACACATAAATTAGAAACATGTAAAGAAGCTCATTGACAATGGGACTATCTCCCCATTTGATTACGAATCATTTGGCACGTGTGAATCATGTCTAATCGGTAAAATGACTCGAATTTCCTTCAAAGGTGTTGGAATGCGCGCTAGTGACCTATTAGGACTCATACATACTGATGTATGTGGACCTATGTCAATAAACGTAAGAGACGGCTATAGATATTTTATCACTTTCACGGATGATTTGAGTAGATACGGATATGTCTAGTTAATAAAGCATAAAAGTGAGTCCTTTGAAAAGTTTAAGGAATACCAGAATAAGGTTGAAAACCAACTGGGAAGAAAGATTAAAGCACTTCGTTCAGGTCGTGGTGGCGAATATCTTTCAAATGAGTTTGATCAACACCTTAAAGACTGTGGTGTAGTATTACAGTTAACTCCACCTGGAACACCTCAATTGAATGGTGTGTCCGAACGTCGATATTGAATATTATTTGATATGGTACGATCAATGATGAGTCACACGGTAGTACCTGATTCATTATGGGGTTATGATCTTTTGTCAGCTGCTCTTATACTTAACCGAAGTCCGTCTAAAGCTGTAGACAAGACTCTATATGAGTTATGAAAGGGAACGGTCCCTAACTTGTCCTTTATTCGGGTTTGGGGCTGCGAGGCTTATGTCAAGTGGAGACACGAGGATAAGCTCGGCCTGCGATCGGTCAAGACATACTTTATTGGTTATCCAAAAGGAATGTTTAGTCATTACTTCTATTCGCCTACCGAACAACGAGTTTTTGTTGCGGCTAGTGCAAAGTTCTTAGAGAAAGAGTTTCTCGAGAATAAGTCAAGTAATAGAACCTTCGATCTGTCGGAGATTCAAGAACCAACAACCGAGCAACCAATGAAGGAAGAGGTTCCTTCAACTTCTGCTACAATTAACATCCCTATGGAACCTAGGAGGTCGGGTAGAGTCTCCATTTCTCCAGACAGATACATTGGTATGGTCGAGGAGAATGAGAGAGATAATGTATTACTCCTAGAGAGTAACGAACCAGCTACCTATAAAGGTGCCATGACCTGTTTCGAATCTAAGCTATGGCTTGAAGCCATGCAAACCGAGATGAACTCCATGTATGAGACTGACGTATGGGATCTTGTTGATTTGCATGATAAGGTACGACCTCTTCAGTGCAAATGGATTTATAAGATAAAGCATTCCGTAGAAGGACAACCAGACACCTATAAGGCACGACTAGTGGCAAAAGGTTTCACTCAAGTGCAAGGATTGCACTATGATGAAATTTTTTCACTCGTAGTTATGCTGCGTTCCATTCAAATAATCTAAGCGATCGCCGCTTTTCATGACAATGAAATTTGGCAGATGGATGTGAAAACCGCCTTCTTAAACGGTTATTTGGAGGAGGAATTGTACATGGTACAACCCGAAGGTTTCATTGATCCTAAAAATTCTAAGAAAGTTTGCAAGCTTAAGCGTTCCATTTATGGACTTAAGCAAGCTTCTCGGAGTTGGAATCATCGTTTCGACCAGGTGATAAAAGAGAATGGTTTCACTCGATCGGTCGAGGAACCATGCTTGTATGTCAAGTCGAGTGGGAGTAAGATTGTCTTCTTAATATTGTATGTTGATGACATACTCTTGATTGGGAATGACATCCCTCTCTTATCTTTGGTAAAAGTATGGTTAAAGAACCATTTCAGATGAAAGATCTGGGTGAGGCACAACGCATATTGAAGATCCGTATCTATCGAGATAGATCACGACGGATGTTATCACTCAGTCAGGAGTCTTATATAGATAAGATTCTTGAGAGGTTCAGCATGACCAACACAAAGAAGGGGAACCTTCCAATGATTTCTGGGATGCAGTTGAGTAAAGCTTAGGCACCCAAGACATCGAAAGAGGTCGAGCGCATGAGTCGTGTTCCTTATGCATCAGTTATAGGATCGATCATGTATGCCATGATATGCACACGTCCGGACGTGACGTCCGGACGTGGCATATGCATTGAGTATAACGAGTCAGTACCAAGGCAATCCAGGTGAAACACACTAGATGGCTGTCAAAAACATCCTTAAGTACTTACAAAGGACTAAGGATTGGGTATTGACTTATGGAGGAGACACTGAGCTATGCGCAATCGGTTACGCAGATGCTAACTTCCAAACAGATCGAGATGACTCGAAATCTTAGTATGGATTCGTCTTTACTCTTAATGGCGCTGCGGTCAGTTGGAAAGCTCCAAACAGAGTGTTATAGCAGATTCTACAACTGAGTCCGAGTACTATGCCGCTTCAGAAGCTGCAAAGGAAGCTATATGGATGCGTCAGTTCTTACAAGGACTAACCGTAGTTCCTAGTTCGAATGACCCAATCACTATCTATTTTGATAATAGAGGTGCCATCTTCTAGGCTAAGGAGCCTAAGTCCAGCAACAAGTCTAGATATGTACTTCGGAAGGCTCACATGATCCGAGATTACGTGGAGCAAAAGGAGATAGTGATTGACAAGAATGCTTCGGATGACAACATCGCGGACCCTCTCACTAAACCTTTAAAATATGATAAGCATGAAGGGCACGTTATTTCCATGGGAATTAAACGTGTTCCTAAGTTGTAGTAGCTGTTTTATGTGGATTAGATAAATGTATCTTTTTCATGCACTATTTATAACATCATCGTATTGTTTCATATTTTGTTTTTCATGTGGATTGTACGACAACATTGAACACCACAAAGTGAACTGAATTACATTATAATATTTTTGGTCCGTAATCGCCTTCATGAGCTGATAACTCTGGCAATTATACTGTGAAGTTGATTGATGGTGGGTTCAACGAGCCATAAGTCAAACGGTTGACTGATCGATCACAGATACGAGTTATAAAGATACCTCGTAGGACATCGTGACAACGTTATGGAGTCCTAAATGTTTCAGAACATTAGGTGCCAGGTCGTGGATAGGACTTCCATAGTGTTCCTAGAGTCGATTCTTTTGACTATCGACTGTCTCTTGAGATAAAGGCAGTTTTTGGGTGACTTTGGTTTCTTTCTCATGGTCGACCGTAACAGGAGGCTAAGCAGATTTTTACTGGGTCATTTCATACTGTGCTTGTATCTGCAGGATTCGAGTTGAAGAAAATATCCAACCTTTATCAGGTTTTTGTTATTTCTCAGGGCCACTCGAGGAGTTGTAACTGAAATGCATGGCCATGCTCGAATAATGATTCGTTTATCAGTTAAGTTACTCTCTAGTCAGGAAAACCACTCTTGATACTGATCGCTTGTAAAATGCGACCTTTGTAAATACGGACTTTGCAAATTGTTTTACATTGAGTGGGAGAAATTTATGGATATGAGAATCGGGTTATCGCACATACACTTGTAAGGACAAGTGGGAGATTGTTGGAGCTAGTGTCCTCTACAGTTAGTGTGATAACATGAATAAATCTCTTACAGGTTCACAGGGTATACTTAGTATTCTTATCAGTTGATTAACGTTTATCGATAACGGTTGGCTTGCTAGGAGTTTGACGTTATTGTCATTTTAATGGCGGTGATCAACTCGTCCCTAAAAGTCACACCTAAAGGATGTGTCTGAGAGATGTGATTATATGAATAATATAATCATATTGATGCCTTATTATATGACTAAAAGGTTAGTCGATGGATATGACTAAAAGGTTAGTCAATGTAATGATGATACGATTATTTAATAACGATTAAATAATATTAGCTGAGACGAATTAAATGTAATTCGTAATTGAATATAAACTGTTATATTTAATCAATGTATATAATGTAAGCTTAAACGAATTAAACTGTTAATTCGTAATTAAACATAATATGTTATGTTTAATTAGCAAATTATAAATATACGGATATTTATAGTTGACATATATATTATATTACATGCTAATATAACCGAAAAAGGAAGGAGAAAATAGTCTTTTTCTTCTCCTAATTTTTGGCTAATAAGAGATAAAAATAAGAGAAAATATCTCCTATTATTCTTTTATGGTAACTAGGTCAAAAACCCTAATAACAAGAGTAGTAAAGAGAGGAGAGACTCCTCCTTCTACTACTACTGGTCACGGCTGAAACAGAGGAAGAGGAACAGATAGAAAAATTCAGATTATTCTCTCTAATTCTATCTATCATTCATCATCACACAAAAGAAAAATTTGCAGTAACTTTTCTCTAAAATTCTAGCACAAGCAAGGCATATCTCGGAGCATCTTGGGTGCAACAATTAGGAGAATATCGATTTCGATATTGTTCATAGGCCAAATTTGCTAGGACCAAAGGTTAATTCTAAATTCCTATAATTTTATATTATGCAATTCATTTATGACTCGTAATTCATATACAATAGTTTCGTTATAGTCCGTAATTTAATGACGAAATATACCGATATTTCTCACATATGTAAGAGTAGTTACTTTGTCTAGGGAATTAGAGAAGGCATGCATAAATTATATTTGCAATTGTTGAAATGAGATGTTATGATATCAAATAATTTTTTCTATCACATGTATGCATTGTATTGTTAGTCTTTGATTATTTATCACAATCCTTGATTCAATTCCTTATTTCTTTCTATAAGTCGAGAGGCACGTAATTGAATTAGACTAAGCATGTGTTAGTAGATTGACCTAGCCAAAGCGAGAGTTCGTTAGGACCCGATCTATGGTTGACACTAATATCGAAAGGTGGGTGTCTTTAGCCTAAACAACTATCTTTATTATCAATTTCCTAGTTTGACTTGAGCATTTACATAATTTGCATGTGTGACCCGAACTCCCTAGACTCTTCCTTTATTATTATTGTTGTTTCATAAACCCAACCAAACCAATCGATAACCGACTTTGATAGAATTCACCCCATAACAACTTGTATAGCAACTCCTGTCTCCATGTGTTCGACCCCTATTACTACATTCATTTGTGTCTAGGGTATTTATCTTTGATTAGGTGTGCGATAGCCTATCATTAGGTGACGCATTCGTAATTTTGTAAGGTATGAAAGAATCTAATTATGACGTATGCTTTGGAATGCCAAAAAGTTTGGACATCGTGCCATGGAATAACAACTACGGAACTGATTATAGTAATTGAATTAGTACGAGATTTGATCATCCTAGTTGAGCTAACTTCATTTAATAACCGCATCTCATAGGGCGATATTTGGGTGCTTCTGAAGGGTTTGGACCGCTCATATTATAACTCAAAGTGACATGATCTAACTATCTCTATATCTACTACTATGATTTAAGTGTTAAATCGTTTGTGAGGCCTTTGGTTTGGTGTGGGTTACGTGTTAAAACGTGGAGGGTGATAGATTACATAGGTTCTTGTTGCTTAGTAATAATATCATGATTATGTATTTAAATAAATAAATTGATTGGCGATATAAGGCAAGTGAGTTACTGGATAATCAATTTTGCATTTAGTCCTCAAAGAGCCAATTGATCAGCATAATAGTATACTGAAATTTGGAAGGATAATCTTGGGTTGACTCTACTAGTTGACTTATTTTAGCCTCGGGGACTGAACTTCGGGGACGAAGTTCTTTCAAAGAGGGGTAGATAACAACGCGAAAATTATAGCGACTCTAAAGTGATCATATTCGGAAAATAATTATGTGTAATTGTGTTATGGGTACACTATGTGATTAAATGAAGTATGTGATGTAACTAAAAATATGTGATTAAAAAATCAATCATAAGATGAATGGGGTTATAAAGGACAAAGATGAGAGAGAAAGCTGGAGAGAGAAAGCTCCTTCTTTTGGTTTCTAGGGTTTTGTATAAAGGCCAAAATCAATCTTAACTCTCAATCTTTTCACAGAATTAATCAATAGTAATAATAATATATCTACTTAATAATCATAACAATATTAGAATTATTACTCACATAGTATAAACGGTTTGGTTTTATTGTCTTTAATATGTCGGAGAAACAAATAATAGAAAATGCGATAAAGGACGCTGCTGACAAATTAAGGGCTGGTGTTACTGAAGTTGTGAACGATGATACGAATGACCAGGAGAGGCCATGGCAGGTTGTTGGTGCGAGGAAGAAGAAGAGTGTGACATCTTCACAGCCGTCTGGGAAGTTGGCTACTATTGAAGAACATACCATTGGGGAAATGACTCAGAAAGGTAATATGCTTAAACTTACGATGGATGATGTTGTAGAGGAAATCAATTATTGGAATTCTGCTATTTTTGGATATGTCATGGGAGCAAATCCTCCTAGAATGGTGATTGAAGGTTTTTTAAGGAGGGAATTGAAGGATTATGCTGTGACTAAGATTGGGTTTCTTCCAAATGGTTTGTTTGTTGTTAGATTTGCAGAGGCTGAACATCAGAAGTTAGTGCTAGGGAAGGGGGTTATGTTGTTTGATGGGAAACCGGTAATTTTAAGGCCCTGGGAACCAAATATTAAGATGTCAAAGGTTTCAGTTAAAGCTGTGCCAATTTGGATTAAATTGGTGGGGCTTGATTTGAAATTTTGGGGTAATTCTTGCCTTGGAAAATTGGCATCTCTGCTAGGGAAGTTTATTAGGATTGATGAGTTAACCTTGAGTAAGACTTTATTAGGCTTTGCTAAGGTCTTGGTTGAAGTAGAGGTTGATCAGCACTTTCCTGAGAAGATATCTTTTATAGATGAACTTGGGCAGGAAGTTACAGTTGCAGTGGAATATGATTGGGTACCTGTCTCGTGTAAGAATTGTAATGGGATGGGTCATTCTGCTAATGTTTGTAGAAGGGGTGTTAGTCAGGTTCGTGCTAAAGTAATGCCTGTCATGAATCAAAAGCAGATATGGAAGAAGAAGGAACCTCAGGTTGTAGTAATTGACAATGCTGAGTTTCCTGCTTTACCTACAGTTGCTGGATTGGGTATTAATGGAAGTAGTGGAGGTTCTGGTAGTCAAGTAAAGGAGACTGAAGTAATTACTCCAGCTAGTACTCCTCTCAGTATGAATTATAGTGCTTTATTTACTCCTGCCCGGATTATTACTAGGATGACAAGGCATGAAACTAGAATTCCTGGGGGAAGGGAGAATGAATTTGTGGTAAAAATTAATAGTGCAATTGGTAATAAAGCTGAATTGGTTGATAAAGGAGGGGGGGAAGAGGGGCAGACCTCTTCCTATGACTAAACTTGGAGTATGGAACATTAGGGGCCTAAATAATGAAATAAAACAGAGATATATTAAGTGGTATCTACATCAAATTGATGTAGAGATTTTTGGGCTCCTTGAGACTAGGGTTAAACCTGGTTCTCTAAATCTTGTAGCAGGGAATGTGTGTCATGGTTGGTCGTATATGACAAATCATGTACATCATCATGGAGGTAGGATATGGGTGCTATGGAAACATCAGAGTTTGCAGGTTGATATTGTGGAGATGTCTGATCAACTTATCCATTTGGATGTGAGGAATAATGCTGATAATTGTAGGTTTTTTATTACCTTTGTTTATGGTTTTAATAAACCTGAGGAGAGGATACCTCTGTGGGATGATTTAGTCAGGTTGAACACTACTGAGCCTTGGGTGATTTTGGGAGACTTTAATAATGTTTTGTTCCCTAATGAGAAAATTGGTCTTCCAGTGAGAGATTCAGAGACTTTACCTTTTCAGAGAGTTGTTAATGGATGTGAGTTGCAGGATATGAAAACTCTTGGAGCTTTCTTTACCTGGAATAATAAACAGCCTAGTGGGACTAGGGTCTTTAGTAGAATTGATAGGGTTTTGGTGAATGATGGGTGGTTAAGAGATAAGCGTGATTTTTATGCTTTTTATGGTCCTGAGGGTGACTTTGATCACTGTCCTTGTATCATTGAGGATGGTAGTAGAGTTATTCAAGGAAAGAAGCCTTTTAAGTTCTTTAATATGTGGTGTAAAGCCCCTGAATTTAAGGAGATTGTGCAAGCAGGTTGGAGTCAGTTTGTTTGTGGTCTTCCTATGTTTAGAGTGGTAGTTAAATTAAAGAAACTGAAACCTATGTTGAGGAGTCTGAATAGAGAGTTATTTTCTGATATTGAGAGGAATGCTGATGTAGCTTTTGAGCTCCTTTTGAATTGCCAGAAGAATCTTCATGTTGATCCTACTAATGTGGAGTTGATGGACATGGAATATCAGGCACTTTCTAGTTATTTGTTGTTGAAGCAATCAAAAGAGGAGTTCTTGAGGCAAAAATCTAAATGTGTTTGGGCTAGGGATGGGGATGCTAATACTGTTATCTTTCATAAAGCTATTCAGAAGAGGGAAATTCAGAATAAGGTGTTTAGAGTTGTAGGCCTGGATGGTGTCACTTATAAGAAACCTGAGGAAATTATTCAGGCTTTTGAAGGTTATTATAAGGAACTGCTGGGTTCTGCTGGCTCTTGTGCTGATTTTAATCCTCAGATTATGGGGAATGGACCTAAAATAAAGGTAGAGGACTGGTCTATGTTATGTCAAGTGCCTTCTGATGAAGAAATTAAAGACACAGTTTTTTCTATTCCTTGGGATAAAAGTCCTGGTCCTGATGGGTATAGTAGTTGTTTCTTTAGAACTACTTGGGACATTATCAAGCAGGAAGTTTGTGTTGCTATTAAGGATTTCTTCTTAAATGGCAGATTGCTTAAACAGTTGAATTGCACTAATATTGTGTTAATTCCCAAGTCTGAGAATCCTATTTCTGTTAAGGACTTTAGACCAATTGCTTGCTGCAATACTCTTTATAAAGTCATTTCAAAATTGATTTGTAATAGAGTAGCTCGAGTTTTACCTGATGTGGTTAATCCTGCACAAGCTGCTTTTATAAAGGGAAGAAGTATTATGGGGAATATCTTAATCAGTCAGGATTTGGTTAGACTTTATGCTAATAAGTCTGCTTCTCCTAGATGTATGATCAAGGTTGATTTGAGGAAAGCATATGACTCTATTGAATGGAAGTTTATTCATCAGGTATTATGCTGTCTTAATTTTCCTGAGCATTTAATTCAGCTGATTATGGAATGCATTACCACTACTTCTTATTCTTTGGTTATCAATGGTACTCCTCATGGATTCTTTAAAGGTCAAAAGGGTCTTCGTCAAGGAGATCCTTTGTCTCCTCTTCTGTTCACATTATGTATGGAATATTTGAGTAGGATCATGAAGGTGGTAAGTGACATGAAGGGTTTTAAATTTCATCACCTATGCAAGGGATTGAGGCTTAATCATTTGTTATTTGCAGATGACCTGCTCATCCTTTGTAAGGGTGATTTGAGATCCATTTTTCTTATTGTGGAGGGTTTTAATTTCTTCTCTAGAGCTTCTGGTTTGCACATTAATAGTGATAAATCTGATTTGATTGTGAATGGCATTAGTGCTGGAACTGAGGCTGCTATTTTTGCTCATACTGGTTTCAAGAAGGGGACTCTTCCTTTTAAGTATCTTGGTGTTACCATTTCTCATAAAAGATTGTCAAAAACTGATTGTAGTATTTTAGTAGAGAAGATGGTTGCAAGGATAAGAGGGTGGAATAAGAGGAAAATTTCCTATACTGGTAGGTTGATTTTGGTTAAAGCTGTCCTTAGTACCATTCAGAATTATTGGGCTCAAATTTTTGTTCTACCTTGTGGAGTTCTGGATAAACTCAAAGCCCTTTGTAGGAACTTCCTATGGGAGGGTGATGAGGTGTACTCTAAAGCTCCTTTGGTGGCTTGGTCAGTTCTGTGTAAAGGTAAGGATAGGGGTGGATTGGGATTGTTTGACAGCAAGATGTGGAACTATGCTGCAGTAGGGAAGCTTGTTTGGTGGATTGCCATTAAGAAGGATTTGCTTTGGATTAAGTGGATTGACAAAATTTATCTTAAAGGCAGGGACTGGCAGAGTTATTCTCCTACTACTTATAGTTCTTGGTCATGGAGGAAGATCTGTTCAGTCAAAACTATATTTCATGATGCTTTGGTTAATGGGAAATGGAGGAGTTCTGAGGATCAGTATACCATTTCAAAAGGATACTCTTGGTTAGCTGGTGCTGCAGATCTTAGGGTGGGATGGTGCAGGGTGGTATGGAATAGAATCAATGTTCCACGCCACTGCTTCATCAACTGGCTGCTGTGGCAGGGTAGGTTGTTGACATTGGACAGATTGGCTGGAATGGGTATTGCTGAGAATGTTGATTGTTTTCTTTGTGGCTCTCATATAGAGACTCACTGTCATTTGTTCCAGGACTGCTGCTATACAAAGTACTGCTTTGGATTGATCCAGGAATGGCTGATGTTTGATTCAAGTTGCTGCTATAATTCTATCAGAATGTTGAAGATCAAAGCTGAATCTTGTTTTCAAAGGAAGGTTATGTGGGCTGTAATTAGTGCAGTTCATTATGGAGTTTGGCAAGCTAGAAATATTTGTAGGATTGATAAATATTGTATGTTACCAAGTAAAATTGTTGAGCAAGTTAGATTGGATATAAGATTAAGGATGATGAATGTTGATGTAGGGCAACTTAGACTAAGTGATAAGAGGTGGTGTCTTGAGAAGGGTTTAATGTAATGCTTGTTTGTATTAGATTAGATGGTAATTGGTTTGAGGTTATGCTAACAATGGTTGTAATGTGTGCCTAAGGCATTTTGATTAATATTAATTACATTGTTACCAAAAAAAAAAAATATGTGATTAAGTGTGTGACCTAGTATGTGATTTAACTAAATATATGTGATTTAGTGTGTGACCTCATGTAGCATAGTGAGTAGTGAATTAATTGTATGCGAATACTCAATGAGTACATATAAATGACTGTGACATGAATCGTATGATAGTGGTATGGAATAACCGATGGTATGTTAGGTGATTGTTCACACCATTAAATATGAAGGTAAGGGGGGCATTGCTATGATATGAAATGGTAGATGGGAGGAAACGGAGGTGGATGAAAGGTCGTGAGTAATACTGTGCCTTGACCTTAGTTGTGTCGTCGTCATTATGGAGATAGGGTGAACTTCAAGGACGAAGTTCCCTTTTAAGGGGCAAGACTGTAATACCCTCTCTTTTTGGGACCGTTGACCTACCTTTGACCTTGGGAAACCCGTGAAGGATTAGGGTTACAAGACCCCATACTCTTCAGCGGTGAGTACTCGACCTAGTAGGCCGCACTCGGTCGAGTGTTGACGACACTCGACTGAGAGAAGCGTACTCGACCGAGTGTCTCTTGTACTCGGTCGAGTGCAACGAAATCAAATTGCGTTTAAGTTATAACGCGGAGGCTGCGACATTAACTATTTCATTTCAAAAACCCTTTCTTACTTTTCAAAAAACAAAACCTAAACTTAAAATCCGCTTCTCTCTTTAACCTTACCTCCTCCCACCCATTGAATCTAGCACCTAGTAGATCACCTTGGGAGCAAGACGACAATTAGGATCCGGCGGGACTAGAGGGATGAATTGTAACATCCCCTAATTATCCAGGAGCCTTAGCTAGACCTTACCAGATAAATAAGAGAGTGACCATCTCGGTTTCCCGAGTTAGTACGTATTAAAACCACAATCATAAGAGTAATTTAAATATTTTATTACATAATGAATAAATATTCTTACCACTTACAAACCAATATCTAAACTAATACAGCGGAAGACTTAAAGTTACAACTCAAATACTAATCAAACTAAATGGTCACTAATAAGTATAAGACTCGTGTCATAGCGTAGCCCATCATGTACAAGCATAATCTAAAGCCAAGCTCATCAAATTACTACCTGCAAGATACACTGCTCCCCATTTGAACGGAAATAACAAATTATTCAAAACATGCCACCAATTTTAAAAGCGTTGGGTGGACGACACACAAACACATATTGTGACAACCCTCGCGAATGCGGAAAGATAAAACATACAAGCATGTGAAAAGATATGCGGAAATACGGTATTTTAAAAACCTTTAAGCATGCAAGTTATATAACACGAGGAGTGTCAAAATATTACAACTAAGTAAGGAAATACAACAAAGAGACGGGGTCTCTTAAAATGTTAGCAAAGAACAAGTGTTTAGCAAAACTAGCTAATATCGTCTAGAGGTGAAACTTCCAGGGACAACGCCCGCTAGCTCACACCCGAACCCAAAACATCATAGCCAAAAAGCCATCCATGCAAGCAACCTGTTCATTCATGAAAAACATGAACGCCACAATCAGTGGGGAGTAACTCCGGGTTCTCCCAGCCATATCACATTAAACGTACATAGAAGGAAATACAAAAGTAGAGCATGCATACATATAGATATACATGTGAGATACGATAAGAATAGATAGGCAATTCGATATATAATGATAAGAGCATATGGAATACAAATCCGAATCCATCATGTTATTCAAAGACTCGGGGAAGACACTCTTAGGCAACCGAATACGCTCACTAGGGCTTGCATCTCACCGTTAGCGGTATAAGTTTGATAAGATTGAGACTCGACAGACAAACCAAGTCAAGTCATGCGATGATAACAATAAATCCAACATATTATCATCCATTCACGAACCAAGACATTGACGGTGTCCAATCATGCAATGACCATGAACAATATCATGAAATCACGCATTCAAAGACGACACAAGACGACATCTCTCACGGTAAATGAAACGCACTAGCATCGTGTACATGGCAAGTATGATTAAAAGACATCCACGGGATAAGCATTTCCCTGTAACGCATACACGATCACATTTCGTATATGTTCACTAATTTCCTCCGGTAGGACGACGATAATAATACGGTCCTAGTCTAAACCTGGCCAGACTCTCGG
>JAIUZE010067576.1:0-27507 GCA_022085475.1 Heliosperma pusillum | reverse complement strand
GTAACCTCTGAGCTAGCATACCAGCTTCCCTACCTCGTGTTATAGTTTATTATCGGATTCACATGATAGCTTTCATATGCTAGGTTATATGTTAGTTAATTGTTTCATACCATGAAAAGCATATCATATATGTTAAGGTTTTGTATTTTCCATGTACATTGCTTTTATGTTATTCATGTTTAATTAAACTCGACATTTCGTGGCTGGGAGAACTCGGAGTTACTCACCACTGACTGTGGCTTCCGTGTTTATATTTAATGCGGTTGGCAGGTTTGTGATGCATACTTGGGTACATTGACGAGCTAGCGAGCGAAGTATTACCTTGGACCTATATTCGGTTCTTAGGATTGTATATTATTATACACTCTTTTATTTCCGTATTTATACGGGAAACATGTCTCCCGTTTTGGATATTTCTTATGTATAATATTATTTTCCTTTTGTTATGAACCTTTTTCTTTAAGACACCTTTGTTATGATAAATATATTTAATGGTAGGTTCCGGTTTTAAAATTTACCTATTTTCACTAAAGTGAACCTATTAGAAACGTATTCTCATCTTTTATTTATTTAAATTACTTGTTTTATTTTTCCGCAAATTTGAGGGTGTCACATGCATGATCTTCTCCTTTAGCGTTATACATTTTTCGATAGGATGACTCACAAGTCTGTGGTAGCGACAATAGTTAGGGTCACTTGTCTTGTTAGCTTGCTCGGGTCGCTTGGACTCTGGCAGTTGCAAAACCTTTTTCTCCAGGAGATCATCCAGCATCCCTGACAAGTCTGAGTCAGGAAATGGATACTTCTTTGCTTGCAACTCCTTTAGGGTAGGCTTGTCCCGTTGGTAGTTGTAAGAGAACGACTCCTTCTTCTTTTCGTACTTGGGTTTTGATGAAATTTTGACAGGCGCGCTGGTCTCAACAACCATTGCCTCTTTTGTTGTTGACTTGGAGCCCTTATCAAATTTCTTGAACTCCTTCTTTTCAGTTGGTGCCATGGGAAATGTTGATCGAGCTTTTCCACGCCCTTTGACTGTGATTTCCATGTCATGGGCGCGAGTCGCCAACTCTTGAAAGCTTCTTGGTTTGATCCCTTTCAAGATGTAGAGAAGGTCCCAATTCATGCCGTTGATACACATTTCAACAGCTGATGTCTCACTTAGGCGATCTTTGCACTCCAGACTTAGCGCGCGCCATCTGTTGATGTAGTCGACGACAGGTTCATCTTCCCACTGAGTTGTGTTTGTCAACTCACTCATACTGACGATGCGCCTGGTACTGTAGAATCTATTAAGGAATTCATCTTCCATGCGATCCCAGCTGTCAATTGACTCAGAGTCCAGATCCGTGTACCAGTCGAACGCGATCCCTTTAAGTGAACGCACAAACTGCTTCACTAGACGATCACCCTCAGTCCCAGCATTGTTACATGTCTCGACGAAGTGGGCGATGTGTTGCTTTGGATTCCCCTTCCCGTCGAATTGTTGAAACTTTGGAGGTTGATAGCCAGAAGGCATGCGCAAGTTGTCAATCCTCTTAGTATAAGGCTTGATGTAGCGTCCACTACCAGTTGAGCTATCACCTAGATGACTTTTGATGGTTTGAGCTATCAAATCTTGTAGCTTCTTTTCAGTGAAGGCACCAATATCGTCTTTAGGCCTCTCAGTGTCATCCTCGTCATCATCTTTGTTGCTGTCACTAGGCTTGTCATTGTCGCTATGATCATTGTGACCCTTCCTGTCACGAAGCTCCATAATCTCCTTCTGGAGGTCATCAATCTTCTTATTCTTTTCTTCATTATCCTTCATCATTTTTTTATGAGCTCATTCATGGTTTTAACCTCCTCCTCGAGATTAGAGCCGCCTTCTACCACCATGACTGAAGCACTTGTAAGAGTTGAAGCCTTTAACTTTTTTGGCGACGCCTTGGGTGTGCGAGGAGATGCCTTGTCGACGACCTTAGCACTTTTACCCTCTTCAATTGAAGGAGTAGAGGAAGCAAGGAGAGCTGTTGCAGCAGCAGCTATAGAGGCGACAGAGAACTTGCGCGGCCTTGTAGGGATGCGTGCAGAGCGTAGGCTGGTAGCAGCAGCGTTAATAGAAGCCTTCTTTGCCATTCCTCTAGTACAGATGCCGACTGATTGTGCAACTGGAGAGGTAGCAGCAGTGGGAGAACCCTGGAGGGTGGCTGCGTAGGTCTTCTTGGAGGCACTGGAGGAGATGTTTTGCTGGGAAGACATCTTCTTGCAGTTATAGATTTTATTGATACGGCAGTAGAGATGAGAGGTAGAGATTTTCACGTCGGGTTCACCAAAATTTGTAACAGCAGATTTTGTATTGCAAAATAAATGTAACACAAAATAAGAGACAAAGTAATTTTTATTAATATCAGAAAGTTATGTGTACAATCTCTAATGTATCCTCTGATTCTAATATGCCGTAAAGAGTACGTGTATGCTATCTGTAGAGGAAGCGCGACGTAGTGTTTGAATGACTCCTGTAGAGGTTGTATGGACTCTGTAGGAGATGTCGATTTGTATTCTTGAGAGGGTCACAGGGACTTATTCTCTCTTGAATGTTGTACCTTGAATGTCTTGGGCAGGCGGCACAGTTTTGGTGTGCTTGTTGACTGCTTGCAGAGGTATCTTGTAAAGGGAATTTATAGAGCTTTTCTTCTCTCTAGAATTTCTCTCTCTATGATTTCTCTGGTTATGATTTCTTCTTCTCAAATGAATGAGAACCACTGTATTTATAGTGGTTTAATTCTCCTTGGTGGACTTTGGTAGTCACAGGCCTATTTGTAGGCTTAGTTGTGAACTTGACCCAATTTGATTGTCCTTTGGGTTTAGAGATCCGAATAGCTTCTTTTCTAATCCGAATCGACCCATATTTCTTTTATCGGGACAAAATTAATTTTTATTGCGGGCCAATTTCTGGAATTGGTGATATTAATATAACTTTCTGGAATTGGTGCCCCTAACACAGGTGCACTGGCCAAGTACTTCTTTATGCTATTGAAAGCATTTTTGCATTGTTCATCCCATTGAAATGGAGCATCCTTTTTCATGAGATGACTGAATGGTTGACAACGTCCAGCTAGGTTTGAGATAAACCTGCGAATGTATGCTAAACGTCCCTGCAATCTGCGCAACTCCTTCAATGTCTTTGGTTCTGGCATTTCATCAATAGCTTTAATTTTTGTTTGATCAATTTCAATGCCTCTATGCGTGACCACAAACCCTAAGAACTTCCCAGATGTGACGTCGAACGCACACTTGAGTGGATTCATTTTAAGTTGAAATTTTCTAAGTCTTTCGAAGACGGTCCATAGGTCTGTGACATGGTCTTCTCTTTTCTTTGATTTGACCACAACGTCGTCAACGTAACATTCTATTGTTTTATGCAACAAATCATCCAAAATCTTTTGCATTGCTCGTTGGTATGTGGCGCCAGCATTCTTTAATCCAAAAGGCATGACTGTGTAGCAGAAGATACCTTTTGGGGTTCGAAAGGCTGTCGCTTCTTGATCTTCAGGTGCCATATGTATTTGATTGTAACCAGCAGTACAGTCCATGAAGGAAAGTGCTTCGTGACATGTGGTCGCGTCAATCATCAACTCTGTAACTGGCAAAGGGAAGTCATCCTTAGGGCATGCATCATTAAGGTCTCTGAAGTCGACGCATATACGTAGTTGTCCATTCTTCTTTCTCACTGGAACAATGTTTGCAATCCAGGTAGGATATTTGACTTCACGAATAAAACCTGCCTCTATGAGTTTGTTGACTTCTTTCTCGATTTCAGGTACAAGCTCTGGCCTGAAGCGACGTTGAGATTGCTTCTTGGGACTAATGCCTTTTTTGATTGCGAGGCGATGGACTGCAATTTTTGGACTGAGTCCAGGCATTTCTTTGTAGCTCCAAGCAAATACGTCTTTGTATTCGACCAATAAGTTGTAATACTCTTCTTCTTCCACCTTAGTCAGCAGAGTACTAACATAAACTTGCCGAGGATCTTCAAGAGTCCCCAAGTTGAGTTCTTTTAATTCATCCACAGTAGATTGCCCCCCATCTTCAAGGGTTTCAGGGGCCTCGTCAGCCTCAACATCTTCACTGTCATCAGGTATCTCTTCTACCGTTATGTGGTATGACGACGTCACAATTTCCGAGTCTTTCGGCTTCTTTGTGTTAGATGAGCTTGAAGACGAAGAAACAGGTTCTTTAACATCTTTTTGTTCGCCAGTGAGAACTATTATGCGCCTTCTTGCTTTTAGTGGTTCATGTTGGATGATATCCACAACTTGCAAACGCTTCATGCGAGAGGGCACTGCGCTTCTGAGATCATCACTTAGTCTTACTTCTTCTTCATTTGGTTCCAAAGAAGTCGAGAGAGAAGGGCTTTCACCACCATCTTTCTTGTTGGCCCCTAGGCGATTGAAGACTGTGTTTGAAGGACGTCCTAAACGATCACGTATTGTACCCTTCTTCTTCGTTTGCAGCGAAGAGTTTGATGATTCAGCTCCACTCACACCCTGATTTCCCAGCCTAGCGAAAACAGAAGTGGGTTTGATTGAAGGACTTGGTCTTCCCAACCTTGTGAACGCAGAAGGACGAGCTTTTTCTGCAGGTGGACTTATTCGATCGAAGACTGAAGATGAATTCACCTTTTCTTTTCCTTCATCTTCTTCGACCTCTTCCACTGTGATGTGCTGAGAAGAGGCAGTAGTCCCTTTTCTACGAGCGCCAATCTTCACAGGTGCCTCAAGAGATTTATATCCAATCCCAACCTTTGTCGCTATGAAGCTTCCCTCTTGTTTGAATAACTCCTGCTGCGCTTTATTAAGACCATACGACTCTACTTCTATAACCTTGCCGAGAGGAGTTGGTTTTGTAAAGTCGTACCCAGCCTTTGCTAATAGCTTGTAAGCATTAGAATCAAATGCTCCCTTGCTTTGCTCTTCTGAGGACTTTCCAGATGAACATACGAAACCACTTGGAGGATGTTTCACGATTTTTATTTGAGATGAACTTGGAAGAGGTGTGATGATTTTGGCCACCCATTCTTGTTTAACCCCATTACTTGTCTTTCTGTCCTTAAACTCTGTCTTTGACGATGTTGGACACTCTGCAAAAGGACTCTCCCCATCTTTGCGGCGAGACTTTGGGATGTAACGCAGTACTGGTGGTGTATTTTTTTGCAGTAACTCTTGTTTTTTAAGTGACGCAACATGAGGAGTAGTTTTTTTGCTAGCCGTGTTAACTTTTGGCTCAACATTATTTTCTTTTGCAGGATTTAAAGCTGCATCTTCTTTGATAATGTTCTTTTTTAGCTTACCTCCTTTTCCAGTTGAGGAGATGGTGGTTGGCATGAACTCGCTTGGCGCACCATGTTCGTCGAAAAACTTTGCATCTGCGAAGAATGCGTCAACCTTGGAGAAAGGTTTGGAATCTCCGTCTATTTTTCTCTCACCACCACGATAGTATTTCAAACATTGGTGAAGTGTTGAGGCAACAACCCCATTTTCATGTTTCCAAGGTCGCCCAAGTAGCAACTTAAATGATGTCTTAGCCTCAATAACATGGAAGAGTGTTTCAGAAGAAAGATCGCCCATGCTTAGATTTACTCGGATCATACCAATTGCCTTTTCTCCATTCAAGTTGAAGCCATGAATGACTGTTCGACTGCTGGAGAGTTCTTCCGTCGTGATCCCCAATTCTTTCATTGTGGCTTTTGGCATGAGGTTGACTCCTGAACCTCCATCTATCAAGATACGATTGACTTTGTATCCTCGAATGTACCCTGACACATAAAGTGGCCTATTGTGAGGCTTGGACCCAAGAAGCAAATCCTCATCTGAGAAGCTCAAGGCCACGTTGCCTTTATTTTATATTTTGGTATATAATTATTAGATAATATGTTTATTATTTAGGGATAATTATCATCAAAGATTGTGATAATATCTTAGAATAATAGAAGATATATTTGTGTTGGTCTCTAAGCTACTAGACTACTATATAAACTTGTGTTTAGGGTTTAGAAGGAGAGCATATGGAACAAGTCAAAAGACCCCATCCCCTACTACCAAATTGTAGGTAGGATGGAATAAGTCACAAAAAAGACCTCATCATCTCCTACGAGATTAAGTCGATAAGACCCTCGTAGTCACTATCAAAACCCCTAGCCCTTAGGATGGAATCAAGAGATCTACGAAAGTTGTAACCCTCAATCTTTCAGTTATAAAATAAAAATCTTGTTTCCCATATTATTTTTGGTATGAAATTTTATGGTTTACAAATTGGCACGCCCGGTGGGACAATTTTCGCTCTTCATCTCCATTCTTCAAGGGCCAAGTTTAGTAGCAAGTTTCGAGACAAAGTTGCAACCGACATCAACTCTCTACAACTAGTCTCGAGGGGGCATTTGTAGACACCAAAATTTTATATTTTGGTATCTATTATTTTATATAATATATTTCGTATTTAAAGATAATTATCAAAAAATATTGTGATAATATCTTAGGATACTTTAGATATTTAATTATTGCCTTGCCCTCTAAGATTCTACAACTATAAATATAGAGTTTGTGTTTAGTGTTTAGAAGGAGAGCAGATGAAACAAGTCAAAAGACCCCGTCTTCTTACTACCAAATTGTAGGTAAGACGAAATAAGTCACAAAAAAGACCTCATCATCTCCTACGAGATTAAGTCGATAAGACCCTCGTAGTCACTATCAAAACCCCTAGCCCTTAGGATGGAATCAAGAGATCTACAAAAGTTGTAACCCTCAATCTTTCAGTTATAAAATAAAAATCTTGTTTCCCATATTATTTTTGGTATGAAATTTTATGGTTTACAAGTGCATTTATATAATAAATCTCATTTGGAATATACGTGGCATGATTAGTATATTTTGATACTCCACGTCAGTTGATTAACGTAAATCGGTAACGCTCGGCTGACTAGAGTTTGACGTTATTGTCGCATGACGGCGGTGATCAACTGATCCCTTTAGGTCACACCTATAGGATGAGACCCAAATAGAATACTAATTATTTGTATACGATACAGTTTAATTAGCGCATTACATATATTTGATATGTACGTTTAGTTACGAGAGTTGTTTATAGGAAGTTGAGTTAGGAACTCATTCCACTTAAGTTTATTAGTCAATTATACGATAAATGACTGAATAAATTTTACGTCTTATTTTAATACGATTAAATAAGATTTAATTTAGTGATTAATCGTTAATTCATTAAATTAGTTGAGGTTATGCATATATTTCGAGGTAGAGGTAATTAGTTAATTATATTTACAAAGAGTTGTAAAATAAATTAACTGGACATTGTGGGACCCATTATATATTGATATAATGGTTAAATATCACTTAAACGTTGAGTGTATATTGATTATTAATTTAAGTCATATAATTGTTATATGATCAAATTAACACTTAATTATACAAGATAATTATACATATGATTATAAGTATTTGTGGGACAAATATCAAAAATCAAAATGGACCAAATAACACAAGTAGGGGCCGGATCTTTGGTTAGTGGAGATCAATAATGATTGTTCTCATCTAATCCTACACTCCACCTTATGTTATGACACCAATATCATTACCATTAATACCACACTCTACCTATTTGAATGAGAATAAAATAAGCACAATAATGACTCAATTGTGTGAGTCATGAACGCCCAAAAGGCCTTTAAATTGAACAATTGTTGTTCATTTTTATACTACTTCATTTTGCTTATTTTTCCACTTCTCTTTCTAAACTCAACTTCTCTCTAAACTATCTTATACACTAATATTCTCTACATATTACTAGTGTAGTAATACAATAATATTAGTAGTATTTTGTCTTACTTATTATCTAGTTAATAATAAGGTAAGATTTTTGGGTTTAATCTTGGGTGCAACTAGAAGGAGACCTTCTACTTTGGAGGTTGTTTTATGGAGGATCATCCATTAATTTCATGCTCAAGAACAATAAGAAGGAGTTCTTATTGTGCCCATATTGAACCGAAAATACCCCATGTAAGGATGTTTTCGTCTTATCTTTTTCTTTTATGCTTTTATATTTGCATGCATGATAACTAGATCCTAAATCATTAAGTTAATGTAATTTAATGAACTAATTAGAGAAGTCTAATTAAAGGTCTAGGACTTTCACCCTAAAACCGTATACCCGGATCCGGTTTAATTAATAATGGTCAAAACTCAAAATTTGATTTCACAAATTAGTTACGGCCCATTACTAGGATGCCCATATAATTAGGGATGTCAATGGGGCGGGGTGGGTGCGGAGGAAGGGTATCCCGCACCCGCATCCGCGAACAATAATGCGTACCCACACCTGCCCCACGACCCGTGCGGGTGACAGTTTTCAAAACCGCGCGCACCCCGTGGCGACCCGCGGGGAACCGCTTATCCGCCAAAATGACCTTTCCCTTCGTAGGACAATTTTTAAAAATAAAATTCTTGTATCTAAAACATACTAAGTCTCGTAAAAATTTTACAAATAAGTCTCCGCAAAGTGGTTTGAAATAAATCACATTCAATTAATTAGTTATTACATAAGTTTTTTAAGCAAGTAGTTAGTGAAAGTTAACAAGATTATCAATGCCACAAACATAATCTACCAATTGCTAAATCTAGTTACGAAATCTAGCATTCTAGCTAAAATTGATAAGTCTCTTTTATTAGTTTAGCCTTTATCTTTATAAGATTATTAGTATTTTATTATTTTTACTTAGTTAGACCTATATTATAGGTGGGCGGGAGATGAGTGCGGCGGGTATAAGTGGTGCGGGAACATGCGAGGCATGGTGGTATGGGGCGAAGTGGGGTGGGGTGGGGTGGGTATGGGGCGAGTCTCATGTGATACCCGCACCCGCCCCACGACCCGCGACAAATGACACTTTCAACACCCCCCCCCCCCCCCCCCCCATCAAATCATTACCCGCACCCGCCCCAAGTGGGGTGGGTGTGGGGCAAGACCCGTCAAGACCTGCCCCATTGACATCCCTACATATAATCTAATAGGCCTATTATTACGAATCAGAACTACTTCCAAAGTTAGTTTTAAGATGCCAAAATGCAAACTTTCATCCCTTCACATTAAACTTTGACACTCGCAAAGTAGTTACATACATTGCAAGTTTCACATCCAAAGATTGACACACAAAGTTTCACACAAATATTACATATCAAACCCAAAGTTTCACGTACAACTTATTTTTTGTTATTTTTAATTAAACCGTGTCAAAAACCGTATACCCGGTTTTGATTTTCCCTGATCCGGTTTTTTAAAAACCGTATCGTATACCCGGAAATTCGTATCGTGTACCCGGAAATCCGTGTAATTAAAACCGTATACCGTATCGTATCCGTATATCAAAACCGTATCGTATATCTTGCTCAGCCCTACCAGCAGCCAGTATGGTCGACGCTAGAGGCGGCTCAGGTGAGGCCACAGTGAGGGTTGTGCATGGTGGTTGTCGGATGGTGGTGGGTGGTTGGTTGGTGGTAGTTGGAGGAGTAATTTGACATTCATAAAATGAAAGGGGTACAATGGTCTTTTCTGTTCATAATTGAGTAAATCATGTCCATAAAAGAGCATAACCCTTGTTTAATCGTTGACTTGCTTTAGGAGTTGTTTACAAGTGGCTAAAGCTACCTCTAAAATTACTAGTTGATCTCACTAAAAACGGGGTATATTCGTCTTTCCCTCACAAGGAGGCAAATGAGAAACTAAATGATCAATTGACAATGATTTTATAATACAAATTTTCAACTCCATTCTCCCTCACATGATTTATAATATATAATTTTTTTATATAAAATATTGTATTTACAAGATCTTTAGCTCTACATTCGGAATTGAAACAAACACAAAATATGATGAATCAAGTTCAACTCGTTACCACCCCATGTATGATTCTTGATTCCAAAACCATACCCACGCACAAAACAAACACACCTACATAAACTTGTTTTTTTATGTCAAGCTGTAAGTACTCAGTAATTAATTACTTTTGGCCGTTTGATATTTTATTATGGATGGACCTCTTATAGTAGGTCAATGTGAACAAAGTGTAATTAAAAGTAAAAATGATTGGTGGCCCAACTAAGGCGACCCTTGTTTGAGAATGGTCTAAAAATCCAACGACTTAGTTACGTTTAAGTGTTGCAGATCAAGCAAAAATAACTAGATAGTATACGAGTAGTAATTTTGGACAAAAAATGGTTCAAGAGTGGGATTAGGTTCTTGTCTCGTATTCATTTTGGACCAGCTACTTGGAGAAAAGGCCACAGCACCACCCACTCACCCATCGCCTACCACCCATAATGGCCACCTAATTCCCTTTGCTTCCTCCATTCCCTTTTATCTTCGGTCCAAGTTTCCAAGAGTCTATCTTTACTGAATAGGGTACAGAGTACAGACCACACATCTAAGCAGCCTATTTCAGGAATAGGGCGTCAAAAATACAAATTCTTATATTAGTTGGTTTCATGATTAGATAGATTATCATAATAGCAACCCATATGATGAAGTCGAAAGAAGTCATACACCAATACACTCGAGATTCTCCAAATTTAGGCTTGCCACACACCCGCCTTGAACACCCCTCTCAGAGCATTACGATGATGACAACCTAAACAGTACATCTTTGAAATCACTAGCTTAATCTTCAAATCCAAACGAAAACTAAGTAAACAAGGTTTCGTGACAAAAATATTTCATAACTTCATTGCTTTCAACTCCAAAGGAAAGCTCATGCAACAAAAATCAATTCCAGCAGGGGGAAAAAGGAATACACTGAATATACCTGAGTTACACTAAGCCAACTTTGGGATATGACTTTCGAAATTTATCTACAAACCCAACAAAGGATGACTCTAAAAAAAGGTGTTAGAAACATCACCTGAGGGTTCCTATGTGTATTATAACTTCATAACTTAACTGATGGATGGTATACCAGAGCTGGGCATGATAGACGACAGCTCCGCAAAATGTACAAAAGACCCCCTGCTAAAATGACATACTTGTGATTTCTGACTTCTGACTTTAACAGTAGTTTCAAGCTCTTCTATAGGCCTCTTTCAAGAGGACAAAGGCGGGAAATCCTCGTCATCTTTTAGCTGATAAAATTTATCTGAGAGCCTACATATAACAACATAGTTCATAAGAAACAAAAAATTGTGTTCAGGTTGAGAAAGAAGGCTATAAGAGTACCTGCTATCACTGAGAACGATGACGGGTGATTCTACATTTGGGTTTCCTTCAGAAGGATTGGGATCTGGCGGCTCACAAGTTTCAATTTCTGGCAATGGGTTTTCGCAAGCTTGAACAAATCCATTGGTTTCTTTGTAGATCTTTCCCATTGAAGAACTTTCATGGTAGTCGTAAAATTTAGGCCTCCCAATACCCTGACGAGCGGGGCCTTGAGTCGGTAAAATTCTATCGAAGAGCATTGGACCTCGGCCATTTATACGAGGGGATTTCAATTGTCCTTGGTACCTTCCCTTTGGGGAGGACCTATCCCTATAGGAGTGATGATTCTGCAATGGAAAATGATCAAAATCATTCCAAGCAAAGAAAGATAGAGGAAATACATATGTTGAGGCAACCCCACAATTCTTGTATGCAGAAGTCTCATAAAAATAATATCGTGAGACATCCTATTTTAGGATCCATGGGAAAGTGTATTTTTTTTGTTGGGTTAATGGGTATCCGAGTATCTGAGTATGCACATTATACTAACATAAAGCTGTCCTAAGAGACTAATGGCTGTAATCCTGAGACTGAAATGGGTAGTATTAGAGATGTAATAGCAGGAAATAAAACTCATAATGGAATAGAAATGGCCTCAAGACATAACAAATGAGTAATCCCTGTAACAAACTGCCAGAGGTGCACATACCACAATTGGAAAATATGTTCCTAAACCTCGTACTGCTGGAGAATTAGACGGGATGAAAGCAGGTCTTGCAATCACGCCATTGACACTCATTTGAGGGACCACATCCTGCCTTAACTGCACCGTTTGATGCAATGGGTCCCACGAGACATTTGGCTGGAACATAGAAGGCTGGACCAAATGTATGGGTTGCTGTATAGGCATTGCTAATCCCTGATCGTACAACCACCGGCCATAATGTAAATTGTCCAGATGGCAGTCAACATCACCGGAGAGATCAGGAAGCAGGTTCACAATTTCATGTCTCCCTGTCAAATGTCCATCATCATTGCGTAATTGACTACTATTCTGCTCCCAAGTCAAAAAGCCATTGCTCCCTAGATGAGTCAAGCTAGAATCTTTATATCGCTCCTCATCCAAATGACCATTTTCCACTTTACCATTCTCCAAAGAGTGAGAAAAATAAAGATGACGCGGAGATGGTAAGTCAACTGACAGCGATTTTTTATCTCCTAATGATTCACTAGGGCAAAATTCATCACCTTGATCAGATATTCTAAGATCCTGAAAATTAGAGGTTGCAAGCTCATTTGCATCCCCAGAAAGCTCTTTAAAACCTTTGTTGTGCTCAGATATAGCTCCTTCTATGTTTGTTACATCTTCCCTAAAGT
Source organism: Heliosperma pusillum (assembly GCA_022085475.1). Lineage (NCBI taxonomy): Eukaryota > Viridiplantae > Streptophyta > Magnoliopsida > Caryophyllales > Caryophyllaceae > Heliosperma > Heliosperma pusillum. The sequence continues at coordinate 14,904 of JAIUZE010067576.1, read as the reverse complement.
TGCTAAGTCTAAAATGTTGTGTGTTCTCAAAACTTACCCTACTTTCACTTGATTGGTTATCACAATCGGCAGAATCTTTTTCATGAGGGTTAATCTGATTTCGATATGGTCCATCAGAAGGAAGTAACATTTCCGTATTAAACCTATTTGAGCTAGACAATTGGAAGTGGTCTTGAACATCGGGTCTTTGCCCATTTCCATGCCTATCTAGTGTGTTGGCAAAAAACTTCCGCACTTCTTCAGTTACATTTTCTGGAGTCTGAAACAAGATTTGTCCAAGTTTCCGAGCTCCGTAAGAGAAAGCACTCCTTATGCGAAAGAAGTTACCTACACACAATTGATGAGAAAGTTTTAATCACCGCCACTCAATGGGAAGAGGGGGAGAAGATAGACAGAAAGAGTACAAAACACAGAATCTTCGAGAGTTTCAGTTGTTGGCAAAAGTTTTAACATTAGTCAACGCAATCCATAACCAGGCTTCTCACACATTATGCAAAACAACTACTGTTTGTGTGGATGAATACATTCAAAGGTAAAGGAAGGGAAATAATTTCTTTTGTTTTCCCTCCCCTCCATTGCTACTAACACCCCCCCCCCCCCCCCCACCCACACCCACACCCACACCCACACATCTTTTCGCATACAAAGAGAGGGTTAAGGAACTAATGTGATCCTTGTCACGCCAGAAATAAAATGAAAATGGAAAATATTTATACTTTTGTGAAGTGCAATTTTATATAAAAAAAACATTATAATACTATGTTGTAATTACAACAATGTTTAAAACAGCTGTGCTCATCATAAACATGTCGCCACCATAATAAAATATCAAGGCGTCCAAATTAAAATTGGGACGTGCTTACTTATATAGGCTGTAGCCTAAACATTAAAACCCATGTGCTTAATAGATATAATAAATCATCAAAAGGTAAAACTCCTAATCATTGAGCCTATCCAAGTTATTGGGTAACAGACTAATAGCCATAAAAGGAAGCAAAATGCATCTTCTACAGACCACAACACATATCTATATGGCAATCAACCAGACAAATAGATAATGTAGTATTTCAACTACAAAAAGTAATCACAATGAAGCATTTAAGGTATCATCAACAATTGAAGGCAAAAAAATCAACCACAACTCCACAAGGGAATGTCATCTACCTTTGCTAACACTTCGGCCAAGATTATTGTTCTCTTTTAGCGGATCAACTATATTGAGATGCTTCTGCACAAATGTCCGGTAATTCATCTCTGCCCCTCTGGAAGGAACAGAGAATTTTCTCACACATTCCCTCATGAAATCATCACTCAGCAAAACTTCCCTGCCACTGGTTTCTGGTCTCTCCACTGAAAAGTTCAGGAGACCGTAAGAATGTGCAGAAACACGGTGTACTAAAGTAGCCGGTTACAAAAAGCTCTTACCCACGATTTCGGGCAATGAATTCACATGAACGGGACCACTCAAACTAACACACAAATTCTCCCAGTCAAATTGACTGAAGTAATCCAGAAATTTATGCAGGACCTAGGAAATTTAAAATGAGTTAGTGTGCAACACAAGGTAGTGCCAACTAATGTTTATCAAGTATTGACTTACTGCCAAAGGACCATTCAAAGAAGAATGGAAGAGATGGAAAATATATAAAACCAGTGTTTCCAAGGCATAGGTTGAGATTAAACCATGATGTGCACCCAATATACGGCTTTCATAATAACACCAGGCCTTAATCAAAATTATACTGCGCTTAAAAAGATGATCTTTGCCAATTAGCCGATCAATCTGTACAGAAATAAGTAAAACAACAAAGGCTTAGTCCAACAGTCGGCTATAAAATGAATCTTTGCCTGAAACCGACAACCGAAGATAGAGAAAAAAAAAGAGCTACTCTTGCACTATATAACTATGAATCATCTAAAATTTCTGTATATATATATATCCAAAGGCTGGAATAAAGGAATATCACACCTCCTCAAGAAAAGTGAGCGCACACAAGCCTCCTATCTGATTGAAAGATATGTCTACAACAATGTTCTGTACCAAGCATTTTACAAGCTTGACCTGCCATCAGAAATTCCAATCCATAAACAGACCACCAGAAAAGAAATAAATAATAATATATACATTACATGGTGTATAACTTAAAAAGTTATCATGAGTTCATGATAGAAACTGGAACAAATCTAGTTAATCAACTATTTGTCAGGCATTGTTCAAACTGAAGACATTCAAAGTTATATCAACCCAACAACATAAATTATAAGCCATCACACCATGTAACCTTCATGCCTCTCAATGGTCTGAGATGTGTCTAAATTTGCAACAGCATCTTGCATGTGCAAAGAAAAATCACATAAAGACAAAAAAAGAACAGAAGATAAACCTCTGCGCGAATGTACTGCACGTCCTTTACAACAAACTTGGCAGCCGGATTACGATCTTCTGCTTCTAGGACAGAGTATACCTCACTTGCAAAAGCTTCCTCAAAGTTGAAACCACAAAATGCGGTAAGATCTATGTCCCCATCAGGAAGATAGGTTTTCAATGGTACTGAACCAAAAGGGAAAACCTGAGAAAATGGAAATGTGCGTGTAAGGTTATACTAACGCCAGTTTTGTAACTAATAATTGTAAAGGCGTAACACACAACTCTAGAACCTCAAGGCATGACGATTAAGGAATCAGCGCTCTTGTTTTTAAATGTATGATGATATAGAATTGAGCATCACTGGTTATCTTATAAAACAACATGCGCAATAGAACATTGCTTCTTATACAAAATCCAATCTTAGCCATCTCCCTTTTAAACATGTTACTCCCTCCAATTCTTTGGAACGAACACCCCCCCCTATTCTAAGAATAGGCCAAATGTGGAAAATGGGACAATTCTAAGAGTTAGAGGGAGCATTCTTTATGATCAACATAGCCATAACATACAAAGAAATAACCTACTTGTGTCATACAAAACATTGTATGGTTGTACCATAATGTTTCATTCAACTATACACAAATCTCCAATCTCCAAACAACCATCACTTTAAACCGAAATGTGATGCTTCCGGGTGTGGCAAATATGGAAAAGTTATGTCGAAGAGTCAACAAAATTTTATGCTAGATGCTAGCTTGCTTATACTCAGCATAAATATTTAAAGCTTTCCCCTTAGTTTCTCCCTCTACTTGCTAAAAGGGAGATACTGTACAACAATAATCAGTTATATAGTCTTCTTCCAGCAAACCTTGTGCTTTTCTAAACTCTTCAACTATCAGAGCAGCGGTATACTAGTCGTAACTATTGTTTAAAAAGAAAAGAAAAACAAACTTGTGGGTCACGACTATCCAGCCGCATTCACATTTAATGACATACACCCAAGCATCAGCGCGAGGTCTTTAAAAAGCTCCCACATAAGCCAGGGTAAAGGAAGTTTAGGGACAGCTACTGATCATTTTACAATAACTTCAACTTGTTATGATGATAGATGAGACGAACAATTATCAAACCATTTCAAACAAAGGTGCTTAACAAGAAAACATCTTATACAATTAGTGATTCTATAAAGAAAATAGAATGTATACGTTTATGATACTATTAACAGCCAAACCATACGAATTCCATAATCAACTTGGCATGAACATATGAACATATGGAACCATATGAATTATCCCTCCTTCGTCAAACTCTATCAAGTTCATCATTTTGGCACCTTACGTCAATATGTAGTAATCCCTAAAAGATCATCAACAACCTAAAATCAATGATCCATAAAAACTCTAGCTCCTATAGCCCTGTTACAAACTACGGTGTATCAAATGCTTCTCTCTTTGATTTCATATATCGTAATTCTTAATACCTCTAAACAATACCAATCACCCATGAAGGGCGATGTATGCATTATCCTCAAAATCCTATTCCTTTCACGATATCGCCTCCATATGCTATAATATATAGCGGCACTTTTGGCTACGTTTGGAAAACCGTAATGACGATTCTAATAGGCAATATGTAACTCAGCAGGCTACAACAAGAGTTCACACACATACTATCTAAGTTTCCTATAAGATTTTTTGGAAGATCCTTGCACTGCAACAAGGCCACTTCTTTATACCACTGATAATCATAGCGCCACAATCCACGCTAGGTGGTGGTAATTCTTATTTTTAAAATAAAACCATTTTCAAATGCCAAAGAACTAATGCACTACTTACTCTACTGTATTTCCTAACCAAAGAATCTTCCTTTTTAACAAGCAGCTTTTCAACACCTAACAAACTAATCGAAACATATAGTATATCAGCTAAACTACAAAGTTAAGCTGGAAATGAACCTAATCAAACAAAAGACATTATAAAAATATACGAACAACATCCAAAAACAATAAAACAATCTCACCTCACAACCAAGATACCCTTTAAGAAGCCTCTGAACATAATCAAGAACATCTCTTCTTCTCTCCTCAGACACCACAGTTGGTTGCACCTGTCTAATTATATCCTGTGTGGCGGCCTCGGCTCGAGCCCACACTTCCTTGCCAGCGGCAGACGACAGATAAGAAGAAAACGACGACGACTTAACCACTGATTCCTCAAAAATCACACCGTTTGGCTCCCGGAGATCACCCATTCAGTATCAACTTATACCCCCGTAAATCAATCAACTTTCCAGCAAAAAATACCCACAAAATTCCAGCCACAAATATCACATTCCTCCCTTATATCAACAAAAGTTAATCAACTGGGTTGATTAAAAATCCAATCTTTTGAAATGGGCTTGATTCAAAAAGTTGAAATTTCACCAGAATCAAATATGGGTACCTATTTATTTAATCCAAAAGAGCAAAATATCAAGGAAAAGGAGAGTTTTGGAATCTATAAAAAATTGGGGGAATTTAATTTTATCAGTAGATGATATATTCAAACTCATCAACAACAGCAATAGCAACAGCAGCAGCAACAACAACAACAACAACAACAACAACAACAACAACAAAATAAAATATATATGTATATATTAAATTAAAACTATAATTAAATTTACCCAAAAATGAAAATAAAATTGCAACAATCAACCTCTATTTTCCCCTTCACAAATTGGAGCCCTTAACTTAATATTTGGCCCTCCTCCTGTGTTCTTCTCTCTCTTACTTTGTCCGATTTTCACACCGTGTAGATTTTTCTGTTTTTTGTTTTTTTAATTTATTTTCTTCGTATTTGTTTTAATAATGTTGTACAAGTTGTGTTTACTGGTTATGGTATTTGCTTGGTAATTATATTTTGATATTTCCCGTTTTGTAACAGATGATGATGACTAATAAGTAATAACTGCGTAATTAGGGTATCTGTTTTTCTTTCCTTTCTTCAATTCCTACCGTACCTACCCCCATACCTCTTTTGCTTCTATTTTTCATGTTTTTTATTTCCCACATTGCTTTCTTTGGAGGGTCCACCGTCGTATCACGTGGGTTAAGTCTTAGCAAATTAAAAGGGGAGGGATATAGTCAATCATTCTAAATTTACTACGAAAGCATTTTTAAAATAATGCTAAAAAAATAAGTAATTTTTATTTTGGGTCGGTTTTAAAATTATTTATCAAAATGGTATTTACGTAGGTTCGGGTTTTCAAAACCTGAAATACGGAATAAACACACTATTGGGAATGACGTGTCTTTAAAAAAAAAAATTCCAAAAAAAAAAAAAAATTGGTATTGTTTACAGACACGCCAATGGGAATGGCGTGTCTCTTTCAGAAAACCCGTCCTAATGGCGTGTTTGCTTTAATACATTTTTGTAAGTTTGCATTTTTCTACTCACTAGAAACACGCCATTGGCAATGGCGTGTTTCCTCCGTATTTTTGGTTCGCGAAATTCGAGCCTACATGGACACTATTTTGATAAATAGTTTTAAACCCGACCCAAAACAACAAATACTTATTGTTTTAGCATTATTTTAAAAATGCTTTCAATTACTAACTAGGTGCCCCTGAAAATCACGAGTGCGTTTGTGATTAATTTTATAAGTTCATACATAAACGTGACCTCATTAGTTTGAAACTTATTGACATCTTTGTTTCTTGTGTTGCATATATTGGCAAGCTTCATGTGTTTTTTTATGAAGTAAAACAACATCTTAACATTTAGTTCCACATAAATTAAGACATTATACAGGTAATGAGATACAAAATTGGCAAACGGGCCCGTCGGTTTGTAGTTCAGGCCAGTTTGGGCGGGTCAGTGTGTCACATTTTTGAGTTAGTTTAGGTCAGGTTGAGTCATTTCAAGTTTGGAGTTTTTTTACCGGGTTATGCGAGTCAAATTTATTTTGAGTCTGGTCCTTTTTCAGGTCTATGATAAAAAGTGAAAAAAGTATATTTGTAGTTTATTATTTGAACTTAAAATAATATTAAGTGTGATTTCATATTAGCATTTTAAGTTATTTTGAGCCAAATAATGTTGTGTTTTGTCGAGTCATTTTCGAGTCAGATGGTTTTTATTTGGATTGGGTCAGTTACGGATCAACAAAGCTCAGACCATCTTCAGGTCGGGTCTGATCAGTTTGGGTTTCGGGGAGCATGTGAGTGTTGTAGTTCGAGTCAATTTTGATGCTTCGATCGACTGAAACTTGTCAGGTCTTATTAGATGATCGTAATAAGTTTTTTTATGTAGGTTTTTGTTTCCTTTTTGCCTTTGTTTTTCACTTATCGTAGCATGTACTTTTGTTAATTAGTTTTAATTAATTTATTTTTTTGCTCATCGCAATACATTTTATATGTATTGCTGGATAACATGAGTGTAGAAGAGTTTGACACATGATACTTTATATTATACGTGCAATACGGTATATACTTTTGCTACGCTATATAATATTTGAAGACCTATGTGGGAAAATATGTTTAAAAAGCATTACTTTTAAGCCCTTTTATGTATCTAGTTCATTGAAATTGAGGGGGTACATGTCAAAATAAGAGATAACATTTGTAAACAATGTAAAATTTTGAGTGACGTAATGTAATTCTTATTTGCGAGATACTTAATCTAATATTATTAACACCTCAAATTAAAAATTTAGTATTTATTTTGATGCTTAATTAATTTAAAACAAAAAAATAATTTTATATTTATTGTACACTAATTTGTATTTAATGCTTCAAATTTCTACAATTTTTCTTTTTCCTTTTTAAGTAATGAATGATGATGACATGGCTTGTTTAAATGTTATTAGAAAGGGAAATGGTGAAATATGGTGTTTTGTCTTGCCTTTTTATTACATATATAGATAGATATAAATGTCAAAATGGTGGAGGTGAGATGATGAACATTAACATGTGTTTAGACATAACTTGTATTTGTGTGCATTTTACCCGAAAATATTTCTATTGGTGTGATATTTAAAAAAATATATAGTGGCTTTATCACTTCCCAAATAAAGGCAAACCAATTTCCTAAAAAAAAAATTATAACCACAAAATTTCATAAGATTGTAACATCTCACATACTACTGCCTAGGTGGGGAGTGTCTTTTAGGTAGGCTATTGTTTAGGTGGCACTCGGTCACGTGGAGTACTCGACCGAGTACATGGTACTCGACCAATGTTGTGACAACACTCGCGAATGCGGAAATAATAAAACATACAAGCATGTGAATTATATAGCGGAAATATGAAGTTTTTAAAACTTTTATACATGCAAGAAGAAGTATACGAGGAGTGTCAAATATTACAAACTAAAGTACGAAATAAACTACAACAAGAGACGAAGTCTCTCCAAATGTTAACAAAGTGAAAGTGTTTAGCAACTAAGCTAAAATCGTCTAGAGGTGAAAATTCCAGGGACAACGCCCGCTAGCTCACACCCGAACCCAAAATAGCATAAGCAAAAAGCCATCCAAATCAAGCAACCTGTTCATCCATGAAAAACATGAACGCCACAGTCAGTGGGGAGTAACTCCGGGTTCTCCCAGCCATATCACATTAAACGTACATAGAAGGAAATACAAAAGTAGAGCATGCATACCTATAGATATACATGTGAGATACGATAAGGATAGATAGGCAATCCAATATATAAAGATAAGAGTATATGGAATACAAATCCGAATCCATCATGTTATACAAAGACTCGGGGAAGACACTCTTAGGCAACCGAATACGCTCACTAGGGCTTGCATCTCACCGTTAGCGGTATAAGTTTGATAAGATTGAGACTCGACACACAAACCATGCTAAGTCATGCAATGACCATGAATAAATCCATCATGTTATCATCCATTCAAACAACCCAATACATAGACGGTGCCCAATCATGCAATGAACATGAATAATATCATGAAATCACGCATTCAAAGACGACGACACAAAGACGACATCTCTCACGTTAAATGAAACGCACTAGCACCGTGTACATGGCAAGTATGATAACAGGGGCTCCAAGGGATAAGCATTTCCTGAAACGCATGCACGATGCTACATTTCGTATATGTAGACTAATTCCCTCCTGGTAGGAACGATAATTAAACGGCTCCTAATCTAAACCTGGCCAGATTCTCGGAATCACATTTTCCGATTCGACATGCGATAAAGCGTTTCGCATCCAAGACTCGGGCTTATAAAATATATGCCGAGTACCCCCAATTCGGTAGATCAATTCACGAAAGAGGCGGAAAAACAGCTCAAGCCTCATAACATGCGGTACGCTACATGCAAATAACACCACCTCGCTAGTACACAACATTTGACGGCCGGGTCGATCAACGCATAGCGTTCAACTCCCAACAACGTCGTCGTATGCCCACTACACATGCAATTAAGAAGTAGGATACCTCTCCGTTCCGACATTCCAGCCTTACGAACGGGAAGGTAGCCAAGGGAATGAGAGTACAAAGCACAAGACCAAATCGTGCTCAAACCGTAACATTTGTAAACACCGACTCAACGTGGGACATAGCAAAAACCGTCACAAAACATGTGATACAAGCGAAGGAAAATATCATATATCCAAAACATGAATCAATACATGATACCCAAGCATTAGACCAAGTTTAAGAAGCATAATAAATAAGAAACATAGATAACTCTCCAAAACAACAAGTTTGGAAACTAACTTATACAAGGGTTCACTTCAAACTGTCATAACTAGAGTTCTAGATATGGGAATGCAGAAATTCCAAGTCTAGGTGATAGCTTATCCTCTTACGGTTCCAACGAGTGGTCACAAGCCCAAAACAAGCAAGTAACGAAGGAGATATGAGCATTCTACCAAAAAGGGTCGGTGCTGTGAATTTGCACGAGTCCACCCGAGAACAACAACCCATTTCTATCATTTCCAATTTTCATAATTTACTTCTATCAACTAACAACAATCAATATTCATCATCAAAAATCATCAAATAACAACAATCATCATCCATAACATAATTCCTAAGCTTACAAATCATATTCTAAATACGAATTCTAACATATAAAGCATGTAAAACACGTAAATGATATCGAGTAACCCTTCACCGTTACCTTTACGCGTCTTTAAACGGTTCTAAGCTTTCCTAGTCTCCACCTACAAACAATTAGATAATAAAAGAGGAATATCATCCACCTTGAGAAAGACGGATAATTTAAAAAGCGAGAAAGACGGTAATTTTATTACCAATACGGATAGAGGAAGCTAAGAGGGGAAGTATAAGACGAACTTACGCGAATTCCGACAAGAAACGAATGCGGTATGATGATTATAAGATCGGATCAAAGAGGGGTTTAGGTTTTGGTGATTTGATGAGGAAGAAGGAATGATTTTGGTGTTTGTGTTAATGAAATAGGTTAAGGAGTATGAGGGAGTATAAGTAAAGGGTGAGTCGGAAAAGTCAACGAAAGTCAAAGTCGACTTAAGAGTCAAGAAAAGTCAAAGACGACTCAAAAGTCAAGAAAAGTCGAAGACGACTCAAAAGTCAAGAAAAGTCAAAGACGACTCAAAAGTCAAGAAAAGTCAAAGACGACTCAAAAGTCAAGAAAAGTCAAAGACGACTCAAAAGTCAAGAAAAGTCAAAGACGACTCAAACGTCAAGAAAAGTCAAACTCGCCTTAAGACGGGATTCTCATGGAATCTCGCGGAAATTCCAAATACGAACTCGGAAATTCTAAATTCGACTCGAAACATTAAATTCTAAATTAAAACTTAAATTTGCTGAAAATATTTCGTAAAATATTTCTACTAGAAAAATAGGGTACATTTCCGGGTGTTACACATCTCTTCTCTCTTTTGGGAACCTATATATACTCCCATTTTGTAATATTTTAGGCACGAAACCCTAGATCTGAAACTTCTCGTATAATTAGCATTAATCTTTCCTTAATCTTAGCTAATTAAGCTTAATAGTGAGTTAATTAGAGGTTTGAGTTAGTTTTAGCATGGGAACTTGGATTGCATTTGAAGATTGTTTATTCAATCTTTGTCTTGCGATCAAAGTTTTTATCTTTTGCATCATTCTATATTAAGTTGGTATATTTCTTCTTCCAATCCTTTTTATTATCAAGTTTTCATCTTTATGTTTATTTGTTTTACTCATTATCAAGTAATTATGTCAAAGTTTGTTACTTTATTATTGCAATCTTTAATTATTGTTGAAACAAATATGAACATGTGTAAGTAGTAGCCTTACTAGGGTCGATAGGGGATTAGGGGCTGAATTAGGGGGCAATTTATGTTCTTCTAGTCTTGTTGTTGCTTAAATGATCCTATTTCCAACTATTTCATTCTTTGTGATTGATGAAATGCTTGTTTACCATAGCTTGTTCATTTCTTCAATTGTTTCGCATGCCTACAAGATCAAAAAGCGTAGGTTTTGCTAGAACGTGCTTGGTATTTGGTAGACAGACTTAGTTTACGCGTGAGCTAACTAAAACCTGACTATGGTAGGGCCGTTAGATCGAGAGACTCGACCCATATATCAAATACGATCCCAATCGACTTAGACCTGACTCATAGATCTCCCATTAGTCACCTCTATGAACCTAATTGACCCTAGTCTTTTCCTTATTGATAAATACCCGACTTTCCTTTCTGAGACTCGTTTTAATTGTTTTTACTTAGTGTTACTTTTTGTTCCTTAGTTTATATCATAAACCCAAACCTAATTACTTGTGACTTGCAAGAGACTCTAGTAAATTATTAGATTAACAATTAACATTTAACCGTCCCTGAGATCGACACTCTTACTATACCACTTTAAAACTTATATCAAGTGCATAACAAATCGATAATCTCAAAATACAACTTTAAATTACATTAATTATTTAAATGTCAAAATACAAATTAAACAAGGTTAAATACAAATTAAATACAACTCATATACGAGTTATCTATGACCTAATACAAAAATCATCGATCGCGTCCGATCCCAACGCCATAGCCCCAAATCATCGTCATGTCATCAATACCTGCTAGACATCTACTCTCCATTCGCCGGAAATATCGAATGGATCATGCTAGGGTTACAAAGCAATACCAAAACACGGTTAGTCACCATATACATAACATTACCACCTGAATTTGTGATACAATCACCACACAAATTTAGCGCCATCAAGTAGCGCACCTCGGTGCAGGGCTGGAAGCGTTGTACCTCACACATTTGTAGATAAGAAGGCAATATCAATCCACGCCTTATCTTAAGGGAAGGGCCTGAAGACTAGAGGAGATTAAGGTAAGAGGGTTGGACTTGTCCCCGAGCTAGATCGGCCAAATCCTCGTACGAGTTGGTGCCTGGCTTATAATAAGGGTACCTTTTTACTAAGGAACAAACTAAGAAAGAAGACGAGCATCTGTCTTAGCATATTCCTTAAGCCCCATCAATCTCAGGAGATGCATTTGCCTTGGTGACCTGTCTTCCATCATTCTCTTCTTTATCGCAGGAAGAGGCCTAGAAGAAGATTCTTGGAAACCATCGAGTAGCGCCCCAAACCACCAATTGCAGTGCCATCAACTAGCACACCGCCGTGTCCAACACACACCGTAGACACAATAGCCCCTACTCCAGCAGGTGACCCCAGACCCGTCATCACCACATATATTGTCTCTTCCATGGCGGGACTATGAAGAGAAACCCGTAGAGTATATGGAGCCGGTATCTCGCTACCGCTCCATACAAAACAGCTTGTAAAACCATGACCGTAATCACCAAGAAGACATCACAAAACTCCAGTCAAAATGTCACAACTATATCACAATACACATCAAATCGATCAATCACATATACATCAATTGAGTAGGATTTACCTACCTTTTATCAACCCAAGCATATCATCATCAAATAACAATTCATTAATCAAACTCAAATATCATATCCATCAAAATCAACAAGTAGAATGAAGGTAAGGTCCTTTCATCTAACACTTCACATACAGTAATGATAATAATAACAACCACTATTAAATCTACGAGTAACTAGTCTAATACTACTAGTATAGCTCAAATCTAACACTAATAAGATCATTAAAGAAATATCCTACCAATTACCAAATACGAAACCCCTAAAACTGAGAAATCAAAGAATAAACAAGATGAGATTTAATGAATATAGTTAAAGTTAGAAGGACAATCCACTTTTGAAGCTCAACAAACAATAATAAAGAAAGAAGATGACATATCAAGATGATTAAGATGAGTGATTAAGTTTTAGAAAAGTTTAGAGAGAGATTATATGAATAGAGATAAAGTGAATGATAGAATGAGGATTGCCATAATACAACTCCTTTGCAACAGTAAATAAATATGATTTGCGAAACAGATGAACACGCGAATTAGTCGGTCGAGTACGGTTTACTCGGCCGAGTGGACCAGCTCAACCAAGTTCAGAGGCACTCAGTCGAGTGACACTCAAGACTGGACCTATAAACCCATCTATCACACCTACTCGGTCGAGTTTTACACTTAATCGACCGAGTAACCACCTACAAGGTCGAATGACTACTCAACTCGACCGAGTGACCAGCTAATATATCGAGTGACTGCTCAACTCAACCGAGCAAGACTCAGTATTGGTCGAGTTAACCCCCCAACTCGTCCCCCAACCATAACATAAGCACATAATCAACTACCGGACACATACTTGATCAGTTCAAGACTAATACGAGACACGAGTATTACAATATTTTCACCTTAAAAAGAACTTCGTCCTAGAAATTCACCTGCAACCTATAAAGAAAACGAACCAACCAAGATACACGACTATTGTAACACCCGGAAATGTACCCTATTTTTCTAGTAGAAATATTTTACGAAATCTTTTCAGTAAATTTAAGTTTTAAATTAGAATTTTATGTTCCGAGTCGAATTTAGAATTTCCGAGTTCGTATTTGGAATTTCCGCGAGATTCCATGAAAATCCCGTCTTAAGGCGAGTTTGACTTTTCTTGACTTTTTGACTTTCCTTGACTTTGGAACCGTCTTTGACTTCCGTTGACTTTTCTCCTACACAACTCACACTACTCCTTAACCTAAATTTCATTCAACACAAAATCAAACACAAACCAAATTTTACTTCTTCCTTAAGAAACCTGGCCTCCATAACTTTTCGATCTTTGATTCATCCTAGCTCGTTCATTACTCGATAGAATTCACGTAAGTTCGTCTCATTCTTCTCCCCTTACCTTCCTCTATCCGTATTGATATTAAAATCATCGTCTTTCTCGCTTTTCAATCTTTCCGTCTTTCTCAAGATGAATTTCATTCATCTTTTATGATCTTTATGTAGGTGGTGACCTCCAAGATCCCGACAAAGACTACTACCTTATTGAAGAGGAGCTTGACGATTAGTAGAGACGCTTAAAGGTAACGGTGAAGGGTTACTCGATATCATTTACGTGTTTTACATGCTTTATATGCTAGAAATCGTATTAGAATACTATTAGTAAGCTTAGGAATCATGTTATGATTAATGAATGTTGTTAATTGATGATTGATGATGATGATACTTGTGGTTTGATGGAATTTGATATGTAAAATGATAATTTATGATAATAGTTGATAATGGTTGAGTTTAGAACAAATTGGAGCCGTCTAGACTCGTTTCACGGTCGTGAAACTCGTTTCACGGTCGTGAGATGGCATTTCACGGTCGTGAAATGCAAGTCACGGTCGTGAAAAAGTGGCTGATGTTTTACCTTTGCATAACAGAGTGTTTCACGGTCGTGAAACCTCATTTCACGGTCGTGAAATACAAGTCACGGTCGTGACTTGTGCAGTTTCCCTGCACTGACCCTTTTTCGTGAAATGATCATATCTTCTTCGTTACTTGCTTGTTTTGGGCTTGTGACCATTCCTTGGAACTGTAAGAGGATAAGCTATCACCTCAAGTTGGAATTTCTGTATTTGCATGTCTAGAACTGTAGTTATTTTAGTTTGAAGTGAACCCTTGTTTTAGTTAGTTTCCAAACTTGTTGTTTTGGATAGTTATCTATGTTTCTTATTCACTATGTTTCATAAACTTGTTCAAATGCTTATGTATCATGTATTGATTCATTTTCATCATAGTTAAGTTTATATAATTCGCTATTCACATGTTTGGTGACGGTTTTTGGTATGTTCCCACTTTGAGTCGGTTTTTACAAACGATACGGTTTGAGCACTATTTTGTCTTGTGCTTTGTACTCTCATTCCCTTGGCTACCTTCCCGTTTGTAAGGCTGGAATGTCGGAACGGAGAGGTATCCTACTGCTTAAATGCATGTGTTAGTGGGCATACGACGACGTTGTTGGGAGTTGAACGCTATGCGTTGATCGACCCGGCCGTCAATTGTTGTGTACTTGCGAGGTGGTGTTATTTGCATGTAGCGTACCGCATGTTATGAGGCTTGAGATCGTTTTCCGCCTATTTCGTGAATTGATCTAACGAGAATGTGGGTACTCGGCATTTTCTTTGTAAGACC
>JAIUZE010067575.1:0-11456 GCA_022085475.1 Heliosperma pusillum | reverse complement strand
GTGTGACTTTTAGGGACCAGTTGATCACCGCCATTTAAAATGACAATAACGTCAAACTTCTAGCAAGCCAACCGTTATCGATAAACGTTAATCAACTGATAAGAATACTAAGTATACCCTGTGAAACTGTAAGAGATTTATACACGTTATCACACTAACTGTGGAGGAGACTAGCTCCAACAATCTCCCCACTATCATCACAAGTGTGATGTGCGGTAATAACGATTCTCTATCAAAAAATTTTCTCCCACTCAATGTTAAAACATTGGCAAAGTCCGTATTCACAAAGGTCGTATTTTACACGTGATCAAATCAAGAGTGGTTTTCCCGACTAGAGAGTAACTTAACTTATAAACGAATCATTATTCGAGCATGGCCATGCATTTCAGTTACAACTCCTCGAGTGGCCCTGAGAAATAACAAAACCTGATAAAGGTTGGATATTTTCTTTAACTCGAATCCTGCAGATACAAGCACAATATGAAATGATCCAGTAAAAATGTGCTTAGCCTCCTGTTACGTTCGACCATGAGAGAGATACCCAAGTCGCCCAAAAGCTGCCTTAATCTCAAGAGACAGTCGATAGTCAAAAGAATCGACTCTAGGAACACTATGGACGTCCAATCCACGACCTGGCACCGAATGTTATTAAACATTTAGGATTCCATAACGTTGTCACGATGTCCTACGAGGTATCTTTATAACTCGTATTTGTGATCGATCAGTCAACCGTTTGACTTATGGCTCGTTAAACCCACCATCAATCAACTTCACAATATAATTGCCAGAGTTATCAGCTCATGTGGCGATTACGGACCAAAACAAATATAATGTAATTCAGTTCACTTTGTGGCGTTCAATGTTGTCGTACAATCCACATGAAAAACAAAATATGAATCAATACGATGATGTTATAAATAGTATATGAAAAAGAGACATTTATCTAATCCATATAAACAGCTACTACAACTCAGGAACACGTTTAATTACCATGGAAATAATGTGCCCTTCATGCTTATCATATTTTAACGGTTTAGTGAGAGGGTCCGCGATGTTGTCATCCGAAGCAATCTTGTCTATCACTATCTTCTTTTGTTCCACGTAATCTCGGATCATGTGAGCCTTCCGAAGTACATGTCTAGACTTGTTGCTAGACTTAGGCTCCTTAGCTTGGAAGATGACACCTCTATTATCACAATAGATGGTGATTGGGTCATTCGAACTAGGAACTACGGTTAGTCCTTGTAAGAACTAACGCATCCATATAGCTTCCTTTGCAACTTCCGAAGCGGGATAGTACTCGGACTCAGTTGTAGAATCTGTTATAACACTTTGTTTGGAACTTTTTCAACTGACCGCAACGCCATTAAGAGTAAAGACGAATCTAGACTGAGATTTCGAGTCACCTCGATCCGTTTGGAAGCTAGCATCCGCGTAACCGATTGCGCATAGCTTAGTATCTCCTCCATAAGTCAATACCCAATCCTTAGTCCTTCGTAAGTACATAAGGATATTTTTAACAGCCATCCAGTGTGTTTGAAGTGGATTGCCTTGGTACCGACTCGTCATACTCAATGCATATGCCACGTCTGGACGTGTGCATATCATGGCATATATGATCGATCCTATGGCAGATGCATAAGGAACACGACTCATGCGCTCGACCTCTTTCGATGTCTTGGGTGCCTGAGTTTTACTCAAATGCATCCCAGAAATCATTGGAAGGTATCCCTTCTTGGAGTTGGTCATGCTGAACCTTTCAAGAATCTTATCTATATAAGACTCCTGACTGAGTGATAACATCCGTCGTGATCTATCTCTATAGATACGGATCCTCAATATGCGTTGTGTCTCACCCAGATCTTTCATCTGGAAATGGTTCTTTAACCATACTTTTACCGAAGATAAGAGAGGAATGTCATTCCTAATCAAGAGTATGTCATCGACATACAATATCAAGAAGACAATCTTACTCCCACTCGACTTGACATATAAGCATGGTTCCTCGACCGATCGAGTGAAACCATTCTCTTTTATCACCTGGTCGAAACGATGATTCCAACTCCGAGATGCTTGCTTAAGTCCATAAATGGAACGCTTAAGCCTGCAAACTTTCTTAGGATTTTTAGGATCAATGAAACCTTCGGGTTGTAACATGTACAATTCATCCTCCAAATAACCGTTTAAGAAGGCGGTTTTCACATCCATCTGCCAAATTTCATAGTCATGAAAAGCGGCAATCGCTAAGATTATCCGAATGGAATGCAGCATAACTACGGGTGCAATGATTTCATCATAATGAAATCCTTGCACTTGAGTGAAACCTTTTGCCACTAGTCGTGCCTTATAGGTGTCTGGTTGTCCCTCTACAGCATGCTTCATCTTATAAAGCCATTTGCACTGAAGAGGTCGTACCTTATCAGGCAAATCAACAAGATCCCATACATCATTCTCTTTCATGGAGTCCATCTCGGATTGCATGGCTTCAAGCCATAGCTTAGAGTCGGAACAGGTCATGGCACCTTTATAGGTAGCGGGTTCGTTACTCTCTAGGAGAAAAATGTCATCTCTATCATTCTCCTCGACCATACCAATGTATCTGTCTGGAGGAATGGAGACTCTACCCGACCTCCCAGGTTCCTGAGGAATATTAACCGTAGCAGAAGTTGAAGGAACATATTCCTCCATCGGTTGCTCGGTTGTTGGTTCTTGAATCTCCGACAGATCGAAGGTTCTGTTACTTAACTTGTTCTCGAGAAACTCTTTTTCTAAGAACTTCGCACTAGCCGCAACAAAAACTCGATGTTCGGTAGGCGAATAGAAGTAATGACCAAACATTCCTTTTGGATAACCAATAAAGTATGTCTTGACCGATTGCGGGCCGAGCTTATCCTTGTGTCTCCACTTGACATAAGCCTCGCAGCCTCAAACCCGAATAAAGGACAAGTTGGGGACCGTTCCCTTCCATATCTCATATGGAGTCTTGTCTACAGCTTTAGACGGACTTCGGTTAAGTATAAGAGCAGCTGACAAAAGAGCAAAACCCCATAGTGAATCAGGTACTACCGTGTGACTCATCATGGATCGAACCATATCAAGTAATGTCCGATTTCTCCGTTCGGACACACCATTTAATTGAGGTCTTCCAGGTGGAGTTAACTGTAACACTATGCCACAGTCTTTAAGGTGTTGATCAAACTCATTTGAAAGATATTCGCCACCACGATCTGATCGAAGTGCTTTAACCTTTCTTCCTAGTTGGTTCTCAACCTTATTCTGGAATTCCTTGAACTTTTCAAAGGACTCACTTTTATGCTTCATTAAGTAGACATATCCGTATCTACTCAAATCATCCGTGAAAGTGATAAAATATCTATAGCCGTCTCTTGCGTTGATTGACATAGGTCCACATACATCAGTATGTATGAGTCCTAATAGGTCATTAGCACGCATTCCAACACCTTTGAAGGAAATTCGAGTCATTTTGCCGATAAGACATGATTCACACGTGCCAAATGATTCGTAATCAAATGGGGAGATAGTCCCATTCTCAATGAGCTTCTTTACACGTTTTTCATTTATGTGTCCCATACGACAGTGCCATAGATAAGTTTGATCTTTGTCACCAACCTTTACTTTCTTATTATTCACATGTAATATGTCTGTGGTTTGATCTAAGATATAAATGTCATTCATGGAAACTGCTTTGCCATAAATCATTTCATTCAAAGAGAAAATACAGCTATTGTCTTTTATTGAAAATGAAAAACCGTCTTTATCAAGCACGGAAACAGAAATAATGTTCTTAGATAAACTGGGTACATAGTAACAGTTATATAAATACAACTCAAATCCACTCGGGAGTTGGATTACGTATGTTCCCATTGAGACTGCAGCAACTTTTGCTCCATTCCCGACTCGCAGGTCCACATCACCCTTTGCGAGAGGTGTGATGTTTTTTAGGCCCTGCAAATGATTACACAGATGAGAACCACAACCAGTATCAAGTACCCAAGTTCCGGAACTTGCATGGTTAATCTCAATCATATGAATATAAGATGACATACCAACAGGAGTGACGCGGCCTGCTTTTATGTCCTCACGGTACATGGGACAGTTCCTCCTCCAATGCCTAGTCTTGTGACAATGGTGGCACTCAATGTCACTGTCCTTGCTCTGATACCACTTGTGGGAAATATCGGTATATTTCAACTTGAAATTTAAGGATTATAACGAAATTATAATATATGAAATACAAATCATAAACGAAAAGCATAAAGATTAGAATCAACCTTTGGTCCTAGCAATATGGTTGATGCGTGCATTTTGTATAGACCTTTTAGGGCATATTTGCACGCATTTCCATGCTTATTTAGTAGTGTTTTACTACAAATGTCCCCCGAATAGTCTACTTTGGTTTGTTTTGTAATATTTGCAGATATGGACTAGAATGAGGGAAAACTAGCTATTTTGTAGCTCCTCAAGCATGCATAAGTGAGTCGGGAAGGAATCTTGGTGTCTCGGAATGCATGAAGTCGTGTTAAAGGAATGGAAGAACGAAATCCATGACCAAAACACTCGATCGACCATTTTATCACTTAGAAGACCTCGATCGAGCATTGTTCTGCTCGATCGAGCTGCTGGCCTTGGAAGTTTTACTCGATCGACCACTGTGTTCTAGTCGATCGAGTGTTCCTGTCTCAAACTTTCCTCGATCGAGTTGTTTTCCAGTCGATCGAGAGGTTACATGCTGATGGGCTTCGCGAGATAGTGTGTTAAGCAATAGACGCCTTGTAATTTTGTAATTTTCATTTTACTTAAGGGTGAAAAAACGAGAATAATGGAGAGACTTCTTACCCTAGACTTGACCTTTCACGGGGGATTCTGGATCTGAATCTGAAGATTTCTTCCGACTTTCTTCTTCTTTCAACTTTGGGTATTATTGTTCTGGAATTCAATTAGCTAATTTCTCTATGTCTTTTTGTTTCCTATTTATTATTATTATTGTTGTTCTTCTTTCAACTATGCGTAGCTAATTCCTTTGCTAGGATTTAGGGGAACCGTGGCTTAGGTAAGATGAATTGATTAGTAATCTTTAATTTACGTTTGGATGCAATCATCGCATTTAATAGCTTTTAATTGTTTGAGTCGACGCGATCAATTGACTGACTTGATACCCCCTTGACCTAGATCGAGAGATTGGAAAAGGACAGATCAGTGATGAAATTTGGACTATGCTAATGAGAGCGAGAGCTAAGTTAGTATACTTTAGGGCGAATAGCGGACCGAAAGGACCTTTTCAATACCCACAAACCTGTTTAGACTTTACTTTGATTTTAATCCTGATCCTAGATGCCATGGGGAACCGACGATCCTAGTTCTTCTCCTATCTGTTATTTCACTCTTTATTTCTCTTCCCTTTTTTTCTTGTAGTGTTAGAAAATCAATTAAACAAAACCCCCAATTCCGATACCTTGACAGACTTAGCAAGTTATAGGATTCCCTCTCTCTGTGGATTCGACACCCGACTGCCTTTACTGCATTTTGTTGAGACCGTTAGGTTTTATCTTTGATAAAGGATCCGTTGGAGTCTTTGACTTTGTTAGATGAGTGTGCAGATTATTCTGATAACGATGACGCTGTGCTGAAATTGCTTGGAGCTACTACAGATGAGGTAGAATTGACTGACACAGAGGAAGAACAGCTGGGACACTTGGGTTATGCCTTGTGTTCCGTCGAGGTAAAGGTTCCCGAGCGTAAGCCTCTTCCAACTCACCTTAAATATGCTTTTCTTGATAATACCGAGCAATTTCCAGTTATTGTTAGTTCCAAACTGAATGAGGAACAACTAACCGCTTTGTTGGATGTACTCAAGAGGAACAGGAGAGCAATGGGTTATTCACTGGATGACATCAAGGGCATCAGCCCTGATGTCAAGGGCATCAGCCCTGATGTTTGTATGCACATGATTGAGCTGGAAGAAGGTCACAAACCTTGCAGACAGGGTCAGCGGAAGCTGAACCCGAAGATGGAGGAGGTTGTGATGACCGAGGTGATGAAACTAGTCGATCCAGGTATTATTTATTCAGTTGTTCACTCCAAATGGGTAAGCCCGAATCAGGTCGTACCTAAGAAAGGAGGTACTACAGTTGTTAAAAATGAAAAGAATGAATTGATACCTACTCGACTAGTAACTGGGTGGCGGATGTGTATAGACTACAGGCAGTTAAATGCCGCCACCAAGAAAGATCATTTCACCCTTCCTTTCATTGATCAGATGATAGAAAGGTTAGCTTCTCATGAGTTTTTCTGTTATCTGGACGGGTACTCAGGGTTCTTTCAGATCCCTATTCATCCAGATGATCAGAAAAAGACTACTTTTACTTGTCCTAAGGGTGTTTTTGCTTATCGTAGAATGCCTTTTGGTTTGTGTAATGCCCCTGCTACCTTTCAGAGGTGCATGATGGGGGTATTTTCTGAGTATATAGAGTCTATCATGGAAGTCTTTATGGATGACTTCAGTGTCTATGGGAATGATTTTGACAAATGTTTAGCTAACCTTGATAAAGTTTTTCAGCGTTGTATCGAGGTTAATCTGGTGCTAAACTGGGAGAAGTGCCATTTCATGGTCAATGAGGGAGTAGTCCTTGGGCACTTGGTTTCGAATAGGGGTATTGAGGTAGACAGAGCAAAGGTGCAAGTGATTCAGCAATTACCCCCTCCTATTAACGTTAAGGGGGTGAGGAGTTTCCTTGGTCACGCCGGTTTTTATCGCCGGTTCATCAAGGACTTCTCTAAGATTACTAAACCACTTACGCAGTTGCTATTAAAAGATGCTCCTTTTGATTTTACCGATGATTGTCTTTCTGCTTTTAACACTTTGAAACAGGCTTTGGTCTCTGCACCCATCATTCAACCTCCTGATTGGACGCTGCCATTTGAGATTATGTGCGACGCAAGCGATTACGCACTAGGAGCGGTGCTCGACCAGCGGAAAGATAAAGCTTTGAATGCTATTTACTATGGGAGCCGAACTCTGGATGAGGCTCAAGTGAAATATGCTAGCACTGAGAAGGAGCTTTTAGATGTAGTTTATCCGCTTGATAAATTTAGATCATACTTGTTGGGTTCTAAAGTTGTTGTTTTTACAGATCATGCAGCGCTAAAACACCTTCTGAATAAGAAGGAAGCTAAACCCAGATTGCTGAGGTGGATACTCCTTATCCAGGAATTTGATCTGGAAATCAGGGACAAGAAAGGCGCTGAGAATGTTGTAGCGGATCATCTTTCGCGTTTGACACGACAAGAGGGGGGGGATTCTCTTCCCATTAATGATTCGTTTGCTGACGATACTTTATGCACTGTTTATTCTATAAAATCTAAAGATGGTGTTGAACCTTGGTTTGCAGATTATGCCAATGACATCGTCAGCCAGAAGCTGCCACCTGATATGTCCTATCAGCAGCGGAATAAATTTCTACATGATGTGCGGGATTATTTTTGGGATGATCCATACTTGTTTAAGTCATGCGCAGACGGTCTCTTCAGACGGTGTATTCCGCAGTGGGAGATCAAAGCTATCCTAGAAGGCTGCCATTCTGCCCCTTGTGGAGGTCACCACAGTCCATCGTGCACCGTGGCTAAGGTATTACAGTCTGGTTTCTATTGGCCGACTCTCTTTGCTGACACTAAAGTTTTTGTTGCTAGCTGTGATGCTTGCCAGCGGACAGGAAACATATCAAAGTGACATGAGATGCCCCAAAATGGCATTTTAGAGGTCGAGATTTTCGATGTCTGGGGCATTGATTATCAAGGACCATTCCCGTCGAGTCTTGGTAACAGGTATATTCTGGTAGCTGTAGATTATGTGTCTAAATGGGTAGAAGCGATTGCTACTCCCAACTGTGATGCCAAGACCGTGATTAAGCTGTTTCGCAAGACCATTTTCCCCCATTTTGGTGTCCCTAGGGTTGTCATTAGTGATAGGGGTATGCATTTTAGGGAACAGCAGCTAACGACCTTACTGTTTAAATATGGTGTGAAACATCGTAGGGGTTTGGGGTATCATCCTCAGACTAGTGGGAAGGTTGAAGTCTCTAATAGGGAACTAAAGGAGATTTTAGGTAAGGTTGTGTCTAAATCACGGAAGGATTGGAGTGCCAAACTGGATGACACATTATAGGCTTACAAGACTGCATTTAAGACACCTATCGGTGCTTCACCGTATCGATTAGTGTATGGGAAGTCTTGTTATTTACCTGTTGAGCTAGAACATAAAACCTGGTGGGCAGTCCGCCAACTTAATTATGATGCTAACTTGTGTGGCGAGAAACGTTTGTTGCAGCTAGATGCGCTAGAGGAATTTCGTCTGAATGCCTATGATAGCTCGCGTATTTACAAAGAAAAGACCAAACGTTGGCACGACAAGAGAATCATACCTCGTGAGTTCCACGTCGGGCAGAAGGTGTTGCTATTCAATGCCCGACTGCGTTTATTCCCTGGTAAGCTGAAATCCAGGTGGAGCGGCCCGTACACAGTAACTGCTGTTACTCAGTTTGGATCCGTTGAGATAGAAGACTCCGAGGGTAACCGGTTTAAGGTTAATAGGCATCATGTGAAATATTACTATGGAGGTGAGAGTGTCGTAGGTCGCGTTGAAGTGCTCTTCTTCGACGGAGACGAGGAGCTCGATGATTGAAGCTCAAGGATTGTGCGGGACCTTATAAACCTGCGCTTATCGGGAGGCAACCCGATCTATTGTTTTGTTGTACCGTATTCAAAACTTTTTAGTAGTTTATTTCTGTTTTACTGTTCAAACAATTCCAATTGCGTAATTTCTTGCTTCTCGCAGTTTTGGCGCCACTTACTCTGACATTTTTTTCGATCGAGTAGCCTTTCCGGTCGATCGAATATTAATGCCTCTCGATCGAGCATTCTGGTTGCTCGATCGAGTTCTTCCGCGAAGAAACAACTCGATCGATTAGTGTTCTACTCGATCGAGTCCCTGGAGTTGGGGAAGTCGGTTCTACGCGCGTTCCTGTAAGTTTCCGACTCTCTCTAGGTTGCAATTCTTTTACTTTACTTTGTACAATGGGGACATTGTACGGTTTGGTTTGGGGAGGTTTTGCATCCATATCGTGTCTGCATGTCGCTTTTACTGCATTTTTCGTATGCATTGTTAATCACATAAAATTCCAAAAATTCCAAAAATTTTCATGTTTATTTTTGCATTTTAGTCGAGTCGGAACAATTCTCTCCTACCCTTCATCTAGTCTCGACTTAAGCCTTCAAAGCTAATATCTCTTGCATAGTCATTTGCTTGTTAATCGATGCTGAACGAATAGACTTGACCTGGCATGTTGGCAACCTACTTACATATTCTGAGGATTATAGCTCTTAAACTGGTGACATCTATGACCATTTCATATAGGATTGTGAGTAGTTACTCCCTCGTGTCATCGCATAATGGAGAGACTTCTTACCCTAGACTTGACCTTTCAAGAGGGATTCTGGATCTGAATCTGAAGATTTCTTCCGACTTTCTTCTTCTTTCAACTTTGGGTATTATTGTTCTGGAATTCAATTAGCTAATTTCTCTATGTCTTTTTGTTTCCTATTTATTATTATTATTGTTCTTCTTCTTTCAACTATGCGTAGCTAATTCCTTTGCTAGGATTTAGGGGAACCGTGACTTAGGTAAGATGAATTGATTAGTAATCTTTAATTTAGGTTTGGATGCAATCATCGCATTTAATAGCTTTTAATTGTTTGAGTCGACGCGATCAATTGACTGACTTGATACCCCCTTGACCTAGATCGAGAGATTGGAAAAGGACAGATCAGTGATGAACTTTGGACTATGTTAATGAGAGCGAGAGCTAAGTTAGTATACTTTAGGGCGAATAGCGGACCGAAAGGACCTTTTCACTACCCACAAACCTGTTTAGACTTTACTTTGATTTTAATCCTGACCCTAGATGCCATGGGGAACCGACGATCCTAGTTCTTCTCCTATGTGTTATTTCACTCTTTATTTCTCTTCCCTTTTTTTTCTTGTAGTGTTAGAAAATCAATTAAACAAAACCCCCAATTCCGATACCTTGACAGACTTAGCAAGTTATAGGATTCCCTCTCTCTGTGGATTCGACACCCGACTGCCTTCACTGCATTTTGTTGAGACCGTTAGGTTTTATCTTTGATAGGGTTGCGACAGCCGTAGCAATGGCCTAAGAACAAATATCGAGATTGATATTCTCCTAATCGTTGTACCCAAGATGTTCTGAGAAAGGCCTTTTCTTATGCTAGAATCAACACCAAAAATTACTGCTAATTTTTGTGAAAGTAATTGTGATGATCATGTAGAGAAGAAGAGTTTATATACAACTCTTTTTTTCTCTATTGTAGCCGTCCAAGTAGTAGTCTAGTAGAGGGAGGAGTCTTCTCTCTTTTTCTTCTACTTGTATTAGGAAGTGGAGTCATGATAGGAGTCTTCCTTTATTTAATGTATAATATGTGTATGTATTATTATTGTCATTTATGTTGTCACATATTAATAAGTCCATACAACATTTTGTAGTCGATTTATTAATACCGGTCTGACATCATTTATTATGACAATATCGTATAATATATACGTAAACTATAAATATCGTATATTTATAATTTGCTAATTAAATATAACAGTTTATATTTAATTACGAATTAAGATTTAATTCGTTTAAGCTTACATTATTTAATCGTATTAAATAATTACATTATATACATCAATTAGATATAACAGTTTATATTCAATTACGAGTTAACATTTAATTCGTCTCAGCTAGTATTATTTAATCGTATTAAATAATCGTATCATCATTACATTGACTAACCTTTTAGTTGATAGGCATCGACTAACCTTTTAGTCATATAAGGCATCAATATGATTATATTATTCATATAATCATATCTCTCAAACACATCCTTTAGGTGTGACTTTTAGGGACCAGTTGATCACCGCCATTAAAATGACAATAACGTCAAACTTCGAGCAAGCCAACCGTTATCGATAAACGTTAATCAACTGATAAGAATACTAAGTATACCCTGTGAACCTGTAAGAGATTTATACACGTTATCAAACTAACTGTGGAGGACACTAGCTCCAACAATACTACCAACTTGTCCTTACAAGTGTATGTGCGATAACCCGATTCTCATATCCATAAATGTCTCCCACTCAATGTAAAACAATTTGCAAAGTCCGTATTTACAAAGGTCGCATTTTACAAGCGATCAGTATCAAGAGTGGTTTTCCCGACTAGAGAGTAACTTAACTGATAAACAAATCATTATTCGAGCATGGCCATGCATTTCAGTTACATCTCCTCGAGTGGCCCTGAGAAATTACAAAACCTGATAAAGGTTGGATATTTTTCTCAACTCGTATCCTGCAGATACAAGCATAGTATGAAATG
>JAIUZE010067573.1:0-50237 GCA_022085475.1 Heliosperma pusillum | reverse complement strand
GTGGGGTGTTACAGTTTGGGATTACCGATGTTAACTGTTCACAGATTAAGTGTTGATTAGGGCTTGAGTGTATCACGGCCAGTTAACGGGAACCTCTGAGTAGGCATACCAGCTTCCCTCTCGTATTATAGATTATTAGCAGATTCACATGATACTTTCATATGCTAGGTTATAGTTAGTTATTTTGTTAATAACATGAAAATCATTATCGTATATGTTAAGTTTTGTATTTTCCATATACATTGCTTCTTATGTTAGTTAGGTTAATTAAAACTCGGACCATTTCGTGGCTGAGGGTGAGGAGAAACCTCGGAGTTATCCCCACTGACTGTTGGCTTCCGTTTGTGTTTATATTTAATAAGGTTGGCAGGTTTGTGATGCATACATTGGGTACATTGACGAGCTAGCGAGCGAAGTATTTACCTTGGACCTATATTCGGTTCTTAGGATTGTATATTATTATACACTCTTTTATTTCCATATTTATACGGGAGATATGTCTCCCGTTTCAGATACTTTTTATTGTATAATATTATTTCCGTATTTGTTATGAACCTTTTTATTTAAGACACCTTCTTATGATGAATATATTTAATAGTAGGTTCCGGTTTTTAAAATGTACCGATTTTCACTAAAGTGAACCTATTAGAAACGTATTCTCATCTTTTATTTATTTAAATTATTTTTTTTCTTTCCGCAAATTTGAGGGTGTCACACTAAGATTGTGGACATAATTTCCTTAAGTGATTTACTTGCACCAAGTAAACATAACTCCTAACATAATTTCCTTAATTACTTTCTTATCTCATCTCTTGCTCATCTATCCTTTACATCAAGAACACTTTCATGGTGAACCCACATTTGATACCTTCACACTTATGGCAAAAGCCGCCGAAAGTCGACGAGTGCAGAACGCAATGATGAAGAAGACCAGATGAAGAAAAACAGAAAAGAACGAAAAATAAACCACGCCACAATGGCGAACGGCAGCGGAGAGATGAGAGCTCCGGAATTTGTAAGTTGGCACAAAGGTAGAGGGAGATGGGAGTGTGCAGTGTGCGTGAGGAGGTAGAGGGAGATTAGATTGTGCGTGAGGGATGACATAATAAATGAGTTAGGGTTACTTTTCATTCTCATAAAATTGGGCTGGCCCAACACGTATTTCTAAAGGGCCTCTAATTTCGGTTCGGTTCGATTTATCTGTTTTTTCAAATTATGAACCGAAGCCAAACCGGTTGAGCTTGTATTAAATCGTTTGGTCCACCGAACCGTTTAAATATTTCGGTTCCGTTAGTTAAACCTAAAAAAATTGCGGTTTTCGATTTTTACGGTTCGGTTTTTACGGTTCGGTTAATCATGAACACTCTTACTAGTGACTTAGCTCACAGGATGAGCTTGCTTCTGCCAAACAAATCGCGGGGGACTTGGTATCTCGCGGCCGTGACACAAATATTGCGGGCGTGACTTGCTATCTCAGGGTCGTGACACAAATCTCGCGGGCGTGACTTGCTCTGTCACGGCCGTGACTTGCATCTCACGCCAGTGACTTCACCGAGGCCCATTTATCTTCTAAAACCCGTCTCTCCTATTTAAACCTATATATACCCCTTATTATGTAATTAGAGGGCCCGAAACCCTAGACTTAGATTAGATTAGATTAGTCCTTTAATTAGTTTAATCCTTCTTCAAATTCCTCCTTAATTAGTTATAGATCTAGACTTCTAATCGGATTTCTTGGGTTTCTATTGAAGATTGGTGACAAAGTCTTCTCCTTTATTTAAGATTGTCTCTTTATTTATGTTAATCTCACTCCTTAATTAGTCGGTAACTTTCTTAATCTCTTTTAATCTCTTGTTATCCTTACTTTATTTCACTACTTGCTTGTTTTAGTTTATTATGTCTTGTCTTAATTTATCATCTTATTCCTTTTTATCTCATGTTAAGTAGTGAGTAATGATTAATCTAGGATTAGTGGGGGATAATGGGCTTTAATGAGGGATAATCTTTGTTTGTCGGGTTGATTTGTTGATTAATTGTCTTTCTTCCAACTTATGCACACCACATGTTTGATGAAATGCTTGCTTGACAAACTAGCATAATTCATGTTTGTTTATACATTTCCGTAAGATTGAGAGCCTCGGAATATGTTTTAACTTGCATATAGTTGGTATATCGACCTTGTGTACGCGAGAGCTAGCTTGGAATGGTAAGTGGGAGGGATTGTAGGATCGAGAGCCTCAATCCACCGCGCCCAAGTTTGACTACCCATTGACTATGAACCCGAGTCACTAGAACCTAAGTTACCCATTTGAACCCATATATCCTAGTCTTTCCTTTTATTACTTGTTATTTGATTATCTTAGTTTATTGAGCAAGATAACATATCTCCATGATAAAGAGGGTTTGTTACTTCCATGAGTGTAGAGGGTTTGTTGAGCAAGATAACATATCTCCATCTACCTCATATAATGAAAGCCCAAGCTACTACCCCATCTCTCTTTATGAAAACCCTCATGTCCAACCTCCACAACAACTACAATTCCAATCTACTTACAACAACTCACAAAACCAACCACCCTTTTTCCCACAACAAGTTGACAACCATGAACTTCATATGCAAAGTTTAATTTTTCAACTTATGCGAATGAAAGAGGAACCCCAGCAAGGGACATGGTTTGCCATGACATTATAGCCCATGGAAGTATGTTGGCTAGTAAATTAGCTTAATTGCAAGCCGACCAAGATCTTGATAAAGAACAAGAGGAAAATGGCAAGATGGATGACAATGAGACATTTACTCTTACTTGCTGTCACACACCCTCAACAAATGATATGGTAAAGACTTATGCTCCCTCTTGGGGTGTAGTTTTGATTAAGGATGACATTGATGATGGAGAGGAGGGGTGTGACATTGCTTGTGAGCCAAATGATAATGGAGAAATAGAGGATGAGGTAGCGGAGGATTTGAGCAATTCTTCAACCTTTGAAGATACATTCTCAAGGGAGGATGAGTGTGAGGAAAATTATGAGCCAACTACTTTTTCTCCTCCTACTTGGGATGTTTACAATGATGATGAGGAAGACCCTTCACCACACCTTCCTTCTATCACCCACGTAGAAGATGTGTTTGGTATGGGTACTTAGGAAGGTGAAGGCAAAACTTTGGAAGCGGAGGTTGGCGAAAAGTTGCAATCTTTGGAGAATTGAGAAGCCGGGAAGAAAGCTATGATTTTGGTAGCTTTGACCATAGTTTGGAAGAATTAAAAGCTCTCTCTTTCAAAAATGGTTTGGGTTCTAAGTATGGTCAAGAAGGAAGTGACAGAAATGGTAGCATGAATGACTTCAGTGGTAAGAAGTTGACCTCTCCTCCTCCTATTCCTCAACCGTCCCCTTTTCAAGGAAGGAAATTGATTGAGTCCAATCCTATCATCTTCGATTCCAATTTTGAAGGGAGATATTTGAAGCCTCCCAAAGAGCATGAATCATATTTCCTACCTTTTATTGACAGATGATGTGAGTTGTTTGGTTTGGAGCATTGGAAGGGCTTGGGTGCCTAGGGTAAGATGAATGGGAGAGCTTTTAGAAAGCTTCCATTTGGCCAAGCTTTGTGCTTCGGTGGCCAATATCCTATTTGTGCCAATTTGAAGCCCATTCACAAGCCTTTGATCGGTTGCTAAGAGCGTTAAGTGGCATGGATTTTGTCATTAGAGAAGCCAAGAAACGAGTTTGGTGGAGTCTTCCTTATAACCACCATTTGTAAGCATTCATTCCCTTTTCTTAGCATGCATTCTAGTTTAGTTTGCATTGACATTTATTATGTTTTTGTCTTAAGCTTCTCCTTGGATCGACAAGGAAGAACCGCAAATGTGATGATGTGCCTTGTTCGATTTGGGGAAACTAAAAGATTTTTGATGCATTAGCAATTAGACTAGTTCATTTGCATTGCACATAATTTATCGCTTTCGTTATTTTAAAATCCAAAAACATGCTATTTCCTTTTCTATCTTCAAAAAACCAAAAACAAGTTCTTTTCTTTTTAGAAAATCATTTCAAAAACCAAAAAAACAGGTTTTCTCCCTTTTCAATAATCCCATTTCGTACATTGGGGACAATGTATATTTCTATGCGGGGGATGAGAATTTTATATTCCAAAATTTATAAAAATTTGAAAATTTTGAAAAATTCCAAAAAAAGTCTTTCTTTTGTACATTTAAAATAATTTAAAAATCCAAAAAAATTGAAAATGTTTGAAAATTCCTAAAAATTATCTTGTACATATTCTAGCTTGTGTATATGAATCGTTGTTTGCATCTAATCTCCATACTTAGGTACACTACACATCACTAAGAGACATACTGAAGGAAAATAGAAGACCGTCGCAGTATGATCGTTCTTATTTCTTCTCCCTTTTTCTTTCTTTACTTTTTGTCACATGAGAAGTTTGGAGGAATATGTTGACGATTGTGATGTGGATTTTGATGATTTGGAGGTTGTGTGAACCTATGTGTTGTTAGGAGATTGCATTAGAGTATATGTCATGTAGTTTATTAGAGCATTTGCATTAGTTTTGTATATATTTTTCTTAAATTTACATCATGGCATGTAGTTGCATTTAGGTAAATAGCTTTTGAATGCCTAATTTGGAAACTTGACAAGCATAGATAAGCCAATGTAGATACTCGTTTACATAGCACTTTGTCTCTAATATAGATTTGATGGAGCACCAAACTAGGGGTCAGGACTAGAAGCAAGAAGAAAACACAACACACACACAAAGGATAGAACCCTGATTTTAAGACTATCAAGACTAGCTTAGATAGACCTAAACTCAGTGAATCCTAAGCTCAATTCACTCACTAAGACTAGCACAAGTGAACAACTTAAGCTCAGGCCAACAAACTAGGACTAACACAAGTTTGTTGAGGGTTTGAGCTAACCAAGACTGGCACAAGTTAACAAGCAATAGAGTAAATACTCCAGATTTTCATTCATTCATATTCTGAGTAATACATGGTGCAAAAGGCTCTTTATATAGAGAATTACAAGGAGATCTCTACCACTGAATTAAAGCTACATCTAAGGGCTTGAAATAGCTAGCCTTACAATGACAACAAAACAGATGCACAAAAGTCTCCTAATGAGAAGAGCTGAAAAAGACTGAAAGTCTTCAGAAAAGTTGCTGCAAAAGTAACATTGTCTCTTTCCTGAAATGGCAATGTTATTAGGAACTTGTGCCTTATAGGTCTTGTTGTTTGTTGCTGATCCTGGTCCCTTGAGAGTGACAAATATGACCAGATAGAAGACCTTATTAATACTTAGACTGGTCACACAATATAAGATGCCTATGGATGGATTAATTGGCATTTGTGCATGGCTGGCTTCTCAATATGACCGTTGAACGTGTAGGATTTTTTGGTGGACTTCTAGGAAAATTTAGGAAAACTTGTCCTCAAATGGATGAGAAAAGGAGTTGGAGCCCTTGCTTGGATAATTGCCTTATGATATCTGGCCTGGAACTGTGGAACGCTTGAACTGTTTCTTCCTTGACTGACTGAGTTGCCTTTGATCTTATGGTTCTGGATGGTGTTACTTGTGCTGGTACCTTGACATGGTCCTGTGAGAGTTCTAAGTGGTCTAATGATGTTGAGCTCTTAGCCCCTACTTCATCCCCCCCTGGTTGAAAAGATTTGAGCCTCAAATCCTCAGTGTTCTCTTCTTCACAATCATAGTAAGGACTAAGGTCTCCTATGTTGAATGTGCCATTAACCCCATAGTCCCCTGGTAGGTCTATCTTGTAGGCATTAGCTGTTGGAGTAAGTGTCTTCAACAATAAGGCGATCACTTAATTAAATCTCAATAACAAGAATACAAAGGGATGATTAACATTATAGTCAACTAGTCCACATAAATCGGTAATGATTGGCTTACTAGAGTTTGACGTTACTGTCGTATGAAGGTGGTGATCAGTTGATCCCTTGAGGTCACACCGAAAGGATGATTCCCTAATCATGACAGTTAATTAATTGTATAACGATACAGATTAATTAATCCCTTAAATTGAATAAGCTTGTATAATTAGTGAGAATTATATCTTATTGTAATATGATTAAATAAGATTCAATTTAGTAATTTAATTGTTATATTACTAAGAATGCTTAATATTTATGAAACATTTGAGATAAGCATGATTGGTTGATTATGATTACAATTAGTTGTAAATCATATTAACCAAATATGAGATGACCCATTTTATATGCATGCGATTATAAATTATTGCTTAAAATGTTAAGTTCAATTTAATAAAATAAACAACATGTCACATGTCAATTGTCACATATGTGACAAATGACAAAATGACAAATTATAAAATGGACTCCATTTTATGTGGTGGTGCCGGTTTAGGGGTGGTTGGGTAGGGATTAGGCTTTAAGTATTGTTCTAATTAAGATTAGACAATATAATTACTAGCCTAAAGACCTCTAACCTACCCTAATGCTTTGTGAAGAGAAAAAGCAAATAGATCACCCTCCCCCATGTAGGTGTGGCCGGTTATTGTGCTAAAAATAAGAAGAAGTTTTCTTCTTATTGAACTTCACTACTTGATCTCATAGAAAATTATTACAACTACATCTCACTAGAAATTATACTTAGAAACTTAAGAAGTTTCATAGAACTATTGTTCTAGTACTACCACTGCATTACTAAGTGTAGTAATAAGGGTGTTTGTATTCATTTTAAGGATTACTATTGTATTACACTAGTATTGTAATATTATAGTGATTTCAAATAGTCTAGGTGCTACTAATTGGAGTGTTCATAGACTTGGAACTAGGAGTTCATCCCTAATCTATTTTTAGCTCAAGAAAAAGAACAAGAACAAGGAGGAGTCTTGTTCTTGTGCCCTTTACTCGTCCAAAACACTAAGTGAGGAACAATTTTGTTCTCTACCCTTGTTTTATTTAGTTTTCATGCACTAGATTTAGGGAACTAATTAAGTGGTTAATTAGTTAATCATAAGAACTGTCTTATGAGTAGGTATATGAACCTAACAATTGGTATCAGAGCATATGGATGTTGCATGCAAATCGGTTTTATTAGTTTTTACGAGTTAAAGTAACTAAATTAAACTAGAAATTTGTATTTTATATGATAAAGTCACGAAATTTTTATGCATGATATACCTTCTTGTCCTAAAATGTGTTTAGGTCATTTTGATGATTTATGGATGATTATTGCTTAATTTAGTGTTTTTAGTAAAATACACATTTTAATGAGTAAAATGAACTTTTATTTTCTAAATACAGTTAGAGTTTGAATCTGGCCATTCAATTTTAGTATGATATCACATGCATATTTTACCTACTGTATGTAAAATTTGAGATAAATATGATTTAATTTGAATGATTTATGATTTTTAATGGTTAAAAGGTCATAAACAGTAATTATTTTGGCATAAATAGCTAAAAAATTTTTATGGTATGATAAAGATATCATATGTTGCAATTATATTATACATATGAGATGTACAAGTAGAAAATTAATTAGATTAATTTTCGTGTGTTTTAAGTATTTTATTTGATAAAATCAATTAATTGCAACTATATGTTTCTCTAAAAATGATTTTTTTTACCACAATTTTGACATATTGAAGGTCCTGAAAATGTTCCAGAATGTTCAAAATTTTTGTTTTTCAAATTTTGAATTATTGTAATTAAATTTGGAATTATTTCATAATTGTTATGTGAATAAGGGTAAAAAACAAGCATTAATATAAAACCGAGTTGAATTATTGTCAAATATTTAGTAAAGACTAATATTTGAGTCCTTAATCAGTTAGGGTAATTAAATTGGACTTAAATTTGATTTTAGTATTGATTTGTGATTTTAATTGGTTATTATCACGCATTTCCATAAAACCGGGTTATATACAATATAATATTATTAGGGCGATTTGGCACATTATATTGCATGTGTATTACATATAATTATGTTGCATTTTGAATGAATAAATTTCATTTTTGGATTTATATAATTTTGAATTATGTAATTTGTCTTAGTATGGCCTTAGTTTTTTTTATAGATATTACCCGTAATGTAAGGGAATATTGATTCGGTTGTAATATTTTGTGATCTCGTATCACTTTTATTGTAATATTTTATTTTTACATATGTATAATAGAAAATTTTTGTAATTTGATTATACATTTTGTAATTATTTGTAATTCCGGAGTTTCCTAAAGACGAGGCCATTCGGAAAGGCGTTCCAAAAAAGACGATGTCCTTGGGAAGCATGCATGGAAGTTCAAGGGACTAAAGTAATTGGTTTCCAAATTTTTAAATAGATGATTTGATTTTCTATTTCTAGGAAGGCCATACTAGGAATTTACTTTATTGCTTGCATTTTATTTATATGTTACATGCATGCCAAATCGCCATATAAATTTCACATGCATATTATCGAGTAATCGACCGTGTCAATTATAACTATCGATAGATCACCAATTTAGTTCATTTAAAGGAGATAGATAATAAATTGACTTGACCTCTATTTTGTTAATTGAGACTTAGCCTTCACAAATAGTAGAACCCATGAATCCCAATTTTCATTAGGTGGTAGGCTCGGCGCAGCGAGGTGCTTCCTTTTTACGTTGGGTAAGTGGGGTAATAAATTGTTATTACATCAAAATTTGGTTGTTCTCAACGGAAAGATTAAGGTCCGTGGCCCATGTGTTCCGGGCTAAAGATGGTAATGATGGTATTTCATCGACCAAGAATTATAGTTGTAGAATCGGTTAAAGTGTTAACCCACCAAATTATATTAATAAAGGTCGTGGAGTCTGTGGCTCACATAAACCCGAGTTCATATAGAATTTGGGTCTTGGAATCATTTATGTAATTGGATAGAGGTCATTATGTAAATCCTTTTCTGTAGTCAAACTTGTTTAATTCGTAATGTCGGCAAATGATAACGAGGTTCGACCTCCCACACCACCACTCACGACCGTATCATGGTTAAGATCCTTAATGGATCGATGCAAACTCGAAAAGAATGGTTCAAATTTCGCGGATTGGAATGAGCAACTTTTCCTAGCCGCCGCAGGTGATGATAAGCTTAGTTACCTCACCGAGGCACCTCCCACCGCTCCTAATGCAAAGTCATCGAACGCCGTAAGGGAGGCCTATGAGGCCTACATAAAAGAGTCGGCCGCGGTCAAGAATGTCTTGATTTTCTCGATGGATGGCGAGCTTCAAAGGAATGCCATTAAAATGAAATCCGCTTATGAGATCTACTCTAAGCCCGTGACCATGTTTTCACGAGCTCTAAAAATAGTCCAATATGAAGCCGCATCCCAATTCTTTGACCTCAATATGAAGAAGGGTCATAATGTTAGCCCTCACGTGCTCAAGATGATTGTGTACGTTGACGTGCTTACGGAGTAAGGAATAATGATTCCCGAACAATTTACCATTGACCGCATACTTCACCCCCTAAGTCGGATCAAAGGGTTTGTCAAATTTAGGGTGAACTTGAATATGCAAAATGCCACCGTCACGGTTCATGAATTGCACAAGATGGATGTGCAAGCCGAACGTGACATGAGCTTTCAAGCAAGTTCATGCAAAGATGTTTTGAACATCAATGTTAAGAGCAAGGTGAAGTTTAAGAAAAGTGGAACCAAGAGGAACAAGCCCAGTCACTCCTATAAAGGCAAGGGAAAAACTATTGGGAATAGCTCTTCCAAAGCCAAAAAGGGAGCCGCGACCGAAGACAAGTGCCATTATCGTAATGGCATGAGCCATTATTGTAATGGCATGAGCCATTACTTGGGAGACATTAAAGCTGGACGTGTTCTTCCAGTCGGTAATAGTTCTTCCCAATATGTATGTTGTTGATTTTATATCTCAACTTTGGTATTTTGATACAAGCTGTGATTCTCACCCCCCTTTTTTGATTGAATTTAGGGCATGAGAAGAAGGACAAAGCAAAACAAGC
Source organism: Heliosperma pusillum (assembly GCA_022085475.1). Taxonomy (NCBI): domain Eukaryota; kingdom Viridiplantae; phylum Streptophyta; class Magnoliopsida; order Caryophyllales; family Caryophyllaceae; genus Heliosperma; species Heliosperma pusillum. Next base: position 40,243 of record JAIUZE010067573.1, on the reverse strand, counting down.
CTAAGAGGATCTACAAGGAAGCTAGGGTAGCCACCACGTAGAGAAGACCTATGATTAGCTTGATGATATTTTGCAATTTGTCTTCTATTTTATTATTGTATTTTGGTTGTTGGTTTTTGAACTATTTTCATTTCCATGTTTTGACGTGGAAACTATTTTGAATTCCTATTAGAAGACAATGGTTGTACTTTAACTTAAATGAATTAGCTTTCACCCCAAGTCATTTTATCTATGGAATTTAATTTTATATTCTTAACTTTTCATCATACAATATTAGTATCATAAAACATAAAGTATAAAGACTAATTGATCTTATGAGAGATATAATGATTGAATCATTATAAGTAACCAAAGTTAAGAATGGGATTCTCACTTTGGGATTGTGAATAATCATCATAGCTTATTTGAAATAAGAAAGATCAATTGCATAAGTCAAAAGGAGTTAACGAACTCAAATTTGGAGATTTACAATCCATACAAGCCCTAAGATAAGATCTTTAAACGCTAATATGGCTCCATACGAGTTATGGAAGGGATAGGAACCCTAACTTTGTTCAAGAAATGGATAAAGATCCAAGTATTTGGCTTAAATATAGAAAGTCTATTGAGAAGCTATAATACAAAGTTTAAACAAATAAGTCTACTATAGATCGCTCAAAGTTGTTTGTGGCTAAGGAACCACGCTCATAGAGCTATCCTTGCAAGATTTTCACTTATTCAAACCTAGAGAACAAAACTGTTTGTGGCTCATGGTGCTATCCTTCTACAAAATAAGTGTATTTTCAAAAGGATAGAGTGTGAGAAAATATGCCACAAACTGATTTTTGAATAAGAAGACAGGAGAAAATGTTTTGAAGTCGTCAAAGGTTTGAGGCTGGTAGTTAAAATTTTACTTTTTGAAAGTAATAAGACTATGATCTATCTAGCGGCGGTTACTAATAAAACTAATTCGAATTTGTTACATAAGAGCCTTACGATTCAAGATGGAATCTATACATATAAATAAATTTACTTAGAGAAGTTTGGACCTCTCTAGGGTAAATAGAAGTTTTAAAGTATAGTATTACATATAATTTAAAATATAACCATCTTTGAGATCCCAGATTATTACTACACCTCATTGAAAGTATATGTATGACATATGACAAATAGTTTTTAAAAACCACTTTTCTAAATGGGTATTTAGGAAAAGGAAGTGTATATGACCCAGACATATATTGTCATAAAAGGGCTTTTAGAGATATGGTCCTAATAAGGCGCCTAAGAGGTTGTAATGATCATTTCTCGATAAGAGATAATGGTTTCCTCGAATTGTCAAAGATCCATGTTTATACATGAAGTTGAATGGGAGTATAAATGGTCATGTTTGGACATGAAGATTAGTGGGAGCATATTGTCTTCCATGACTTGTATGTAAGAAACATATTAATAATTGGGAATGATGTACTGACATTGTCTCCTGTGAAGGAGTGTTTGGGAAATCATTTCTAGATGAAAGACTTGGAAGATGCAAATCACATCTTAAGTATCATAAATATATAATGATAGACGAGAGAGGATATTGGCATCAAGATAAGAATCTTATATTGATAAGATCCTTCATCTATTTCAACTAAGTTAAGTAGGTTATTCATATTGATGAAAGTGGGATCATTATGAAACAGTCATAGTCATCCACTGAGTTGTTGATCACGTGATTACTAATGTTTCCGCCATTAGACCAAGCATGACAAGCCAATAACAAATCAATCTATATGAGAGTCATTGGATAGCCTTCAAGAACATCCATGAGGTTCTCGAGGAGAACTAAGTGTTGGAGTAGGTGTTCTCCACAATAGTGCGCCACATAATAAATCTTATTAAGGAATATAATTGGGATATTTATTGACTATATATATGATTAGTCAGTTGATTAACGTAAATCAATAACGGTTGGCTGACTAGAGTTTGACGTTATTGTCGTTTGACGGCGGTGATCAACTGATCCCTTTCGGTCACACCTAAAGGATGAAATCCAAATAGTAACTAATTATTTGTATACGATACAGTTAATTAGTACATTACATATATTCGATATGTACGAGAGTTAATTGTTAGAAATTGAGTTAAGAACTCAAATTCGATTAAGTTTATTTTTCAATTATGCGATAATTGACTAATAATTTATATCTTATTTTAATACGATTAAATAAGATTTAACTTAGTAATTAATCGTTAAATTACTAAATTAGTTGAGGTTTTGAGATAGAGGTAATTAGTTAATTATATTTACAAGGAGTTTTAAAATAAATTAACTAAGCATTGTGGGACCCATTATATATTGATATAATGGTAAAATATTACTTAAAATGTTAAGTACATATTATTTATGTAATTGAGTCATATAATTGTTATATGATCAAATTAACACTTAATTATACAAGATAATTAACCATATGATCAATAAGTATTTGTGAGACAAATATCAAAAATCAAAATGGATCCAACTAGGGCAACATGGCCGGTTATGATGTAGTTAGAATGGTGATGATTGTTGTTCTTGTTGTAACTCTTTAGTTAGCATTTGAAAGTGACATAACAAGTATAAAACAATCATCATCCTTTCTACAACACTCCACTCTAATGCATGTGATCAAATTGAACAAAATAATAGTCCAATTGTGGACTACATGATCCGGCCAAATGGCCTTTAAAATGAGCATTTGTGTTCATTTTTTACTTACTTCATTTTGTGCAATTTGTTTACTTCTCTCTAAAATTCTTCCTCTCACTAAAAACTCTCAAATACTAATATTTACTAAGTATTACTAGTGTAGTAATATAGTTGAAACGTCCATTTATGGTCTTGAAAATTTTTTGTACATTTGATATTCTGATGTTGATACTATTGGTGAAATTTCATAAATTGTTTCACTGTTTTACTATATCTAATATTTTTATTTGATAAAACCATTAAATACAAAACTATTTGTTCATAAAATTAATTTAAATTTTTTGAGCAAATGTTTTTTATTTTTATAGTTCCTGGAATTGTTCCAGAATGTAAAAAAATTTTTGTTTCAAATTTTATGATGTTTATATTTTATTTTGGTTTTATTTCATAATTGTTATGATTAAACCGTAATATTTAGCAAATGAAATCAAATCGATCTAATTAATGACCAACAAAATTAGTAGTGACTAATTTTGAGTTCTAAATGAGTTTAGTTAATTAGTTTGAATTTAAATGCGATTTAAATGTTGATAGTGATTTTTAATGGTTAAAAATCAATAAATCCCGGAAAAAATCGAGCTACAATGAGCATGAATGAATTTAGGACGATTTTGGCATGAATTTTTGCAGCAATTATTTATTTATGGTTGAATGAATGAATGTCATTTATTTAATAATTTATGCAAATTTTGTACCTAGTATGACCTAGTTATTTTTAATCGTTATTACCCGTAATGTAAGGGAATAACGGTTTGGTTGTAATTTTATTGCGATCTCGTATCGCCGGTTTGTATAATTTAATAATTTTATTTTATAGAATAAATGTATAATAGGAATGTGTATATTTGTATATTTGTAATTATTTTTATGAAGACCGGTGACTCCCTCAAGACGGTGCCATTTTGGAAGGTATTCCAAGTGAAGAGGCAAGGGACCAAGGAGTTGGTTTCCGAATTGTACTATCTAGTAATTTTGATTAGCTAGGTGGCCATACTAGGATTTTAATTGTTGCTTGGTTGCTTGCTTTATTTCCGCTAATGCCCAAATCGTAGCACATGCATTTATTTAGCCGTTATTGTCAATTCGAACGTTATTCCAGCAATTCACCGCCTTAGTTCGCTTATAGGGAATTAATAACTCATTGACAAGATCTCTCACATGTTTAAAAATTGAGATTAGCCTTACCAATTAGTAACACCTATGAATCCGGTGTTCATTAGGGCTACCACGCTCGTGGGTCCCTTTTTACCTCGGGTAAGTAGGGTGATACGATCACAAGCTAAAATTGGATTGGACTCAACGAGATAAGCGTTATCTTGGGACTAGGAGATGGATTTAGTTGAAATCCGTCAACCAAGAGTTCTAACGGTAGAATTAGTCACGTAAACACTTACCATTTCTAGATAAAAGTAGCATGCGATGACTATTTTTTATTTATTGACGGGTCTTGGAATCATTTATATAATTTAGATAGAGGTCATTATATGAATGCTAAACTTGTTAAAATGTTTTTCAAGTAAATTAACAATGAATGTTTATATATTTCTTTTTGTTGTAGTTACCATATTCGCATAATGTCGACATCATCAAACGTTGCAACCTTGGGTAAGGACTCATGGTTGAGGTCTGTCATGGACAAGTGTGTCCTTAAGGATGACGGAAGTAACTTCGTTGAATGGGAATAAACGATCAAGAGTGCCGCGTTATCCGATAACGTGCTTCGCTACTTGGTCGAAGAGCCCCCCACCGAACCCGCGCCTAGATCGTCCGCGGTAGTTCGGGCCGAGTATGACCTTTATTTGAAGGTTGCTAATGACGTCAAGAATGTCTTGATTTGGTCAATCTCACCCAAACTCAAACTCCAATTGATTTCTCTCAATGCATATGCGATATCCACGAGGATCACTTCGATGTTTTCGCAAGCCCCTCAAATTCTCCAATATGAGGCGATTACGAAATTCTTTGACACTAAGCTTCAAAGGGGCCAAAAAGTTGGCCCACACGTGCTCAAAATGGTTGAGTACGCGGACACCTTAGAGCGTCTAGGGTGCAAAATTCCGAAGAATTTGGTTGTGGGTAAGATCCTTCATTCACTATCACCTAAGTTCACCCAATTTAGGGTGAACTATAACATGAATGGCATGGACAAGAGTTTCCATGAACTCCATGCACTCCTCACCCAAGCGGAGAGGGACATGGAGGCTAGTGGGAGTGAACCCAAGGATGTTGTTTCCATGAAAATGAAGAACATGAACCTTGGGGTGAGGAAGGAAAAGGGAAAGGGTAAGACTATTTTCAAGAAATCCGGAAAGGGAAAGGGCAAGGTCTTTTATAAGGCCAAGCCTAAGGTCAACAAACATGCGGAGGCGGACTGCTATTATTGTAATGGCAAAGGCATTGGAAACGCAATTGCCCCAAGTACTTGAAAGACAAGAAAGACGGTTGTGTGACAACGTCAGGTAAAATTCTTTCATCACTCTATATGATAGATATTAACTTTGCTAGTACATCTTCTTGGGTATTTGATACCGGTTGTGGTTCTCACCTTTGTAATCATGTACATGGGCTGGGGGACGTGCAAGCACTAGCCAAGGGTGACGTGGACCTACGCATGGGAAATGGAGCTAAGGTAGCCGCAGTTTCCGTGGGCACCTACGTTCTTCTTTTGCCTAATGGTTTAGAGTTGTATTTAAATAATTGCTATTATGTACCAACTCTTACCAATAACATTATCTCCATTTCCGTGTTAGACATGGAAGGATTTTCATTTTGCATTAAGAACAACTGTTGTACTTTTTCACTTAATGAAATGGTTTATGGCGAGGCCATTTCTATGGGAGGTATTTATGTTTTAGATATTGCAAAAGAGGTCTATCATGTAGAAAAACAAGAAGCTCAAAACAGGTGAACCTAATCAATCATACCTTTGGCATTTTCTTTTAGGGCACATAACGAACGACGCATAAAGAGACTGTTTTCAACATCATCATCAATCGAGACTCACACCATTCGATTAAGCTAATCTTAGCGGTGCGAATCTTGCTTCTACCAAGAATGCTCGTGCTCCTTTTAACGGGAAAAAGGGACAGAGCAAGTGAATTAATTAGGACTTATACAGAACGGATGTATGGCCGGGTCCAATGACTATACCAAGCTAGAGGGTGGTTATCACTACTTCATTACTTTTACCGACGACTTGAGTAGATATGGATATGTCTACTTGATGAGGCATAAAAGTGATGCTTTTGAAAAATTCAAAGAATTTCAAAATGAAGTAGAAAACCCATTGAATAAAAAGATTAAAACCCTACGATCCGATCGTGGTGGTGAATACTTGAACAATGAATTTGATTCACACCTAAAAGATTGTGGTATAGTATCACAATGGACTCCTCCTGGAACACCTTAATTAAATGGTGTATCCGAAAGGAGAAATCGAACTTTATTAGATATGGTTTGATCTATGATGAGTCTGACAGAGCTTCCTGATTATTTTTGGGGTTTTGCTATCTTATCTGCAATATTTTCACTATATCGAAGCCCGACTAAAGCGGCAAACAAGACTCCATATGAGATATGGACAGGAAAAGTCCCTTATTTGTCGTTTACGAGAATTTGGGGATGCGAGGCATTTGTTAAGAATAAGTCTGACGATAAACTCGCACCCAAATCTGACAAATGTCTTTTTGTAGGATATCCAAAGGAATCACGTGCTTATTACTTCTACAATAAACACGAGGACAAAGTGTTTGTTTCTCGTGATGCAGTCTTTTTAGAAAATGATTTTATTTCTAAAAGACAGAGTGGGAGAAAATTTGAACTTGATGAAGTCCAAGAGCCACAAACCAAAAAGGACGACGAAGAAAACGTTCCCTCTTCGTCTGGTACGGTCATTATTCCTTCGGAACCTAGGAGGTCAAGCAGAATTAGTTATCAACCTGATAGATACCTTGGTACTATAGAGGAAGGTGATGACTATAATTTTTTACTTTTTGAAAGTAACGAACCTACTACCTACAAAGCAGCCATTTGTAGTCCCGACTCAAAGCTATGGCTAGGAGCCATGCAATCCGAAATGGATTCTATGTACGCCAATCAAGTATGGGACTTGGTTGATTTACCTAAGGAGGTACGACCTCTTCAGTGTAAGTGGATCTATACGATCAAAAGTGGCATAGACAAACATAATGATGTTTATAAAGCTAGATTGGTGGCAAAAGGTTTCACCCAAGTTCATGGTCTTCACTATGACGAAACCTTCGCCCCAGTCGCCATTCTTCGATCCATAAGGATTATCTTAGCGGTTGCCGCATTTCATAATTATGAGATTTGGCAAATGGATGTCAAAACCGCCTTCTTGAATGGGATTCTAGAAGAGGAAGTGTACATGACACAACCTGAAGGTTTTGTGGATCCATCAAACCCTAAGAAGTTATGCAAGCTTAAGAGATCCATCTATGGTCTTAAACAAGCATCCAGGAGTTGGAATCATCGTTTCGATCATGTAATTAAACAAAATGGTTTCACTCGAAGCGTCGAGGAACCGTGTTTATACATGAAGTTTAGTGGGAGTAAAGTAACTTTTCTAGTCTTGTATGTAGATGACATACTACTCATTGGGAATGATATTCCAATGCTCACTTCTGTAAAAGAGTGGCTAGGAATACATTTCCAAATGAAAGACTTAGGAGAGGCCCAGCGCATCTTAGGTATTCGGATCTATAGGGATAGATCTAAAAGGATACTAGCATTAAGTCAAGAAACTTATATTGATAAGATTCTTGATCGGTTCAACATGAAAGACTCTAAGAGAGGCTTTATTCCTATGGGAAGTGGGATCACTTTGAGCAAGTCAGAGTGCCCTACAAACCCGAGGAGATTGAACGCATGAAATTGATCCCTTACGCATCTGCTGTTGGATCAATCATGTATGTTATGATGTGCTCTCGTCCCGATATTGCATATGCTTTGATCATGACAAGTTGTTACCAAGCAAATCCAGGTGAGAGGCACTGGATAGCTCGTAAAGAACAGTCCTTAATAAGTACTTAGAAGGACCAAGGATTCGTCTTACTCTTTGGAGGCGAGACTGAGTTACGTTGTAAAGGTTACACAGATGGCCATTTCCAAACAGATAGGGATGATATGAAATCCCAATCCGGCTACGTTTATATGATGAATGGAGGAGCTGTTTGCTGGAAGAGTTTCAAGCAAAGCGTTACAGCGGATTCTACAACAGAAGCATAGTACCTTGCAGCGTCTGAAGCTGCAAAGGAAGCTGTGTGGATTCGGCAATTTTTGGAAGGACTAACAGTAGTCTCTACTGCCAAAGATCCTATCACAATTTATTGTGATAACAGTGGGGCTATTTTTCAGCAAAAGAGCCCAAGTCTAGTAACAAGTCTAGACATGTACTTAGGAAATATCATGTAATTAGAGATTACGTGGACAGAAAGGAAATTGACATTTGTAAGGTTGGGACAGATGACAACATTGCTGATCCTTTAACCAAGCCTTTATCAAAGGCTAAGCATGATTGTCATGTCGTCACAATGGGATTGAGACGTGTACCAGAATTCCTTTAGATTATGAAATATGTAATAATTGAATGTTGTATTAATTATTTCATATATGATAATTGCATTCATTGTTCGAGTTTTATTTTAAACTCTTTTATTTAGTTTGACTAAATTCAATACTTTGTTTATCCGAATAGATTGTTGGACCCTATTCAAGTGAATAGGACGAACTTAGTATTTTGTCCCTAGTCACTCAATGAGGTGACGTCTCGAAATGACTAGATTGTAAGTCGATCGATGGTTGGTTCAACACCATGGGGTCATGGAGATGACTGGTCGTTTACATAGACAGACTGTATGACACTCTGTCGGACAGACATTGTAGAGACCCTTAAATCAATTATTTGATGCCTGGTCATGGCAGGGTCTTTTATCTTATTCCTATAAGTCGATTCTTTTGACTGGCGACCGTCTATCTGAGTCGGTGCAGTTTCCGATTGGTTTTGGTTGATGTTCTAGTTCGTGCCGTAAAAGGAGGCCGATGGACATCTTCTAGATCATGGTGATCTGCATCATACAGAGTAGATGAATCAACGTTGGGTAAAAAACATCTTTAGGCCACTCGAGGAGAAGTTACTGTAAATGCGTGGCCACGCTCGGAAAGAGATCTATGGTAGATTTTCCGGTCAGACAGTTACTCTCCCTATCGAGAAAACCTCTCTAGATATTGTCAATCGCAAGTGCGACCTGAAAGACACCTTGCGTTGAGTGGGAGATGTGATAAAGAGACAAGAGAACTGGTGACGCACACTTGTGTCAGACAAGTGGGAGATTGTTGGAGTAGGTGTCCTCCACAAATAGTGCGCCACATAATAAATCTTATTAAGGAATATAATTGGGATATTTATTGACTATATATATATGATTAGTCAGTTGATTAACGTAAATCAATTACGGTTGGCTGACTAGAGTTTGACGTTATTGTCGTATGACGGCGGTGATCAACTGATCCCTTTCGGTCACACCTAAAGGATGAAATCCAAATAGTAACTAATTATTTGTATATGATACAGTTAATTAGTATATTACATATATTCGATATGTACGAGAGTTAATTGTTAGAAATTGAGTTAAGAACTCAAATTCGATTAAGTTTATTTTTCAATTATGCGATAATTGACTAATAAATTTATATCTTATTTTAATATGATTAAATAAGATTTAACTTAGTAATTAATCGTTAAATTACTACATTAGTTGAGGTTTTGAGATAGAGGTAATTAGTTAATTATATTTACAAGGAGTTGTAAAATAAATTAACTAAGCATTGTGGGACCCATTATATATTGATATAATGGTAAAATATTACTTAAAATGTTAAGTACATATTATTCATTTATTTGTGTCATATAATTGTTATATGATCAAATTAACACTTAATTATACAAGATAATTAAGCATATGATTAATAAGTATTTGTGGGACAAATATACCAAATCAAAATGGATCAAAACAAGGCTCACATGGCCGGTTATGACATAGTGGATGGTGATGATGGTTGCTCTTATTCATACTCACAAGCAACATGTGCTTATGACATGAATAGTAAACCTAAAATCATTTTATTCACTACAACACATTACCACTTTGCATGGCAATAAAATAAGAAGAAAAAATCACTCTTTGGTGATCACTTTGGCCGACCCTTCTTGGCTATAAAGAGAGCAATTGTTGTTCATTTCTTCACTTCTTCATTCTTGCTTATTTTATCATACATCTCTCAAAACTAAACTTCTCTCTAAAAACTCTCATATACTAATATTTCTTAAGTATTACTAGTGTAGTAATATAGTCTAATATTAGTAGTATAATATCTATCTTATTATCTAGTTAATAATAAGAGTAGATTATTTGGGTTCATCTTGGTGCAACTTAGAGGAGATCTTCTAGTTTGGAGATTACTTGTGTTCATCCATATTAATAGCTCAAGAACAACAAGAAGGAGTTCTTGTTGTGCCCATATTATTTCAATATCAATGTGAGGAAATTTCTTCTTTTAGATAAATGTCTTTATATTTGCATGCATGTTACATAGATCATTAAATACTAAATTAATAAGTAATTTAGCAACTAATTAGAGGAGTCTAATTAAGGTCTATGGACTTTCATTTTCCGCTATATAATTCACATGCTTGTGATGTTTTATTTCCGCATTCGCGAGGGTTGTCACAGTTGGTATCAGAGCTTTAAACGCTCCCGACGCACACACGTGAACCCTAAACTTAAATTACTTGACCTTGAAATAATAAATGAGAGATGGGTAGACTTAAGGACCTAAGGTGGTAGTCTTTGGTGTATTTGATGTTTGTTAGGTTCTAACTTGTTTGTTGATTGTGTTGAGTGATGTTATGTTTGTTGTATCTACCGTCTTGAGGAGGATCATGCGTTACCTAGAAGAGGTATCTGCTACCGAAGATTGAAGATTGACAAGCCTAATTGAAGTATATTTCTTCCTCATCGATGATTTTTCTCGTCCTTAATGTATCATGCTCTCTTCCTTCTATCTAAGTGCTTCTTCATCTTCTAACTTCTTTTCCCCTGGGAAATTACTCTTGTTACTTTCCTCCTCCTTATCAATTTGTACCTTCAACTTTCTTATGTGACCTTTTGTGGTCACCATACCCTTTTGTTTGTGGCATATTGTACTTGGTCGGAAGAATTTTAGACTTGGTGGAATGTTAGTGTTGGTTAGAATGAATTTGGGATTTGAGGTAAATGGTGTAGATCTAATTTCACCCTATATTGATGATTGGTTGTATCTCTGTAGAGAGGTGGTAAGATAAGTTTGATGATTTTAATGCTTGATGCTTGCCATGACTAATGTGTGGATAGTTCATGGTATTTGATGGTGTAAGGTTGAATGAGTTGGCTAGGACTTCTTAACCCATTAGTGATTTAATCTTTTGAACTTAGGAGTTTAGTAATATTAGAGTGTCTTGAGGATCATATCTAAATTGGAGCTAGTTGTTCTAAGTGAAAATATTTGGATGACGCCTTGAGTTGTGAAATGCTCTTGAGACTAAGTTACTTCCTATGAATTTTGAGTGTGTATTCTTGGGTATATGCTTGGTGGAAAAATGCACTGAAATTATAGGGAAAATAGACAAAACACAAGGAACAAAGCTTTGAACTGAACACACTAGCTAGGCTTGATTTCTGGACTGAACGTAGAGGTTAGGACAGATAGGACCTTAACCAAGCACACAGCCAATGGTTTAGGGTTGAGACTTTGGCCCCAGCACACAGCAAAGAACCTAGACTCTCTTCCCAGCACACAGCAAGGGAAGATACTCCAGCACACACCAAGAGTTCATTCAACAAACAGAAACAATGTTTCAGTTCTTAAAGTTTTACTCAAATCTGATTTGCATTTCATTAGGTAAAGGCCTTATATAGGCAACAAGGATACAACTCAGATGTTTAGGAGATGTCTAGGGCCACAAAGGCTTACAACATGAAACAAAATAACAGCTACAAACTTGCAGGAAACTGACATAAAGTAGAAAAACAGAAAAGTAGTTTCAAAAGGGACAATCTTCCTTAATTGTTTGATCAGGTTTGTCTTGGCTGGAGAGTGGACTTTAAGCTTGGGTTTGTGAGCCAAACTGAAGTAGGATGGATCCCAAAGATGTGCTGAAGGTCCCTCACGCAATGCTTGTTCAAAAGGGGAAGGTTGACAGTGACATATTAACTACTGCACAAAAGGGTTGAAATCTGACTGTTGAACTTGATCCCTAGACTAACTTTTTATGTGGACGTTTTCTCAAGGAGAAATCCTGGACAAAATGTAGAGGACCCTCCCTAGGACCAAGTTTGAGCATTGGTTGGATGTGTCTAGGTGTAGAAGCTCACCATGGACCCTGCCCAAGGTGACTGAGGCTGAATTGTACTTGGGCTGTTTTCTTGTTGTCTGTTGGGGTTGGGGTTGTTTTTGTGGGTTGTTCTCTGGCTATGGGTCAGGTTGTTTTTGTTGGGAGTGTTGGGATTGTAGAGTAGGTTATCATAGCTAGTCATGTAGGGTCTTAGGCTGCTGGTTGAGTTGCTTTGTGGACTCCTTGACCTTGCTAGACTCTGTCCTCTTGAGCTTGCTAGTGTGACTTGTATTTGATCTTGAACTCCTGTTGCAACCTCCTCTTCTTGAAAAGGATTTGTCTTCAAATCTTCCTCATCTTCTGACTCTCCATGATAAGGGCTTAAGTCCCCTACATTGAATGTTCCATGTACTCCATATTGACCTGGTAGATCCACCTTATAAGCATTGGGTCCTATCTTCTCAAGGATTTCAAAGGGGCCATCAGCTCTGGGCATTAGTTTGTTCTTCCTTTTGTCTGGGAATCTTTCCTTCCTCAGATGCAACCATACCATGTCTCCTGTCTTGAATTCTTTGGCCTTCTTTGGACCCTTGGCCCTGGACTTGTACATCTCATTGGTCTTCTCTATTTGTTGCTTGACCTGGTTGTGGATTTTTATCATCTGCTGTACTCTTTCTTTGGCATCATAGCTGAATTCTTTCTTGAGTATTGGAGCTAAGTCTGTAGGCATGAGAGGGTTAGTACCATAGACAGTTTCAAAAGGACTTTTACCTGTACTGCTTGATGGAGCTCTGTTGAATGCAAATTCAGCTTGTGCTAGTTTCAGATCCCAATCCTTGAGAGACTTGGCAATGATGCACCTCAATATCCTGCCCAATGTCTTGTTGGTGACTTCTGTTTGTCCATCAGTCTGAGGGTGGTGGGAAGTACTAAAAAGGAGTTTTGTTTTCAACAGCTTCCAGAGTGTCTTCCAGAAGTGACTCATAAACTTGGTGTCCCTGTCTGATACAATGCTTCTTGGAACCCCATGTAGCCTTACTATCTCCTTGAAATATAGTTCAGCTACTCCCATTGCATCTTCTGTCTTTTTGCAAGCAACAAAATGGGCCATTTTACTGAACCTGTCAACAACCACCATCACTGCATCCTTTCCTCTTTGTGTCCTAGGTAATGCTACTATGAAATCCATACTAATGTCTTCCCAGGGTTTGTTTGGCACAGGTAGGGGTGTGTAGGGGCCTGCTTGGAAGTGAGCCTTTGATAATTGACATGGTTTGCATCTTTTAATGGTGTCCTGCACATCCCCTAGCATCTTGGGCCAATAGAACTGCTCTTGTAAAATCTCATAGGTTTTCTGTACCCCAAAGTGGCCAGCAAGTCCATTACAATGAACTTCCTTGACTAGCAGACCCCTGTAGGGTCCTTTGGGAATGCACAGCTTGTTCCCTTGGAAGAGGAAGCCATCATGTGTTAAGTATCTGCTCCCCTTCTTGAGCTGTCCCTCTGAGTACACCTCCCATTCCCCCTTGAAGTCTGGATCCTCTAGGTAGATTTCCTTCATGAACTCAAAGCCTAGGACCCTCTGCTCCATGTATGTTAGCATCATAGACCTCCTAGATAGGGCATCAGCTACTACATTGTTTTTCCCTTCAATGTATTTGCTTGAGAAGGAGAAGGATTGGAGAAATTCCACCCACTTTGCATGCCTTGGGTTGAGCTTGTGCTGGCCATTAATAAACTTTAGGGCCTCATGATCTGAATGTAGTACAAAGGGCTTGGGTTTCAGATAGTGCCCCCAGTGGTTCAGGGCCCTTATTATTGCATAGAATTCCTTATCATAAGTAGAGTAGTTCAGCCTGGCTCCATTTAATTTCTCACTGAAGTAGGCTATAGGCTTCCTCTCTTGCACCAGCACAGCCCCAATGCCTAGTCCACTAGCATCACACTCTACTTCAAATAGTTTATTGAAGTCTGGTAGACCTAGCACAGGAGATCTACACAGTAGTTCCTTGATCAAATTGAATGATTTTTCATCCTTGTCACTCCAGTTGAACTCCCCCTTCTTCATGCATTCAGTGATGGGAGCCATGATGGAACTGAAACCCTGGATGAATCTCCTATAAAAGGATGCTAGCCCATGAAAACTCCTTACCTCAGTCACAGTTCTAGGTACAGGCCAGTCTTTCATAGCATTGACCTTTTCAGGATCAACAGCCACCCCCTCCTTTGAGATTATGAACCCCAAGAAGTGAACTTCAGGTTGCATGAAAGTACACTTCTCTAGCTTGCCAAATAGTTTGTTTTCCCTCAGAATTTCACATAGAATCTTCAGATGTTGCAAGTGTTCTTTCTTGTTGGAGCTATAGACCAAAATATCATCAAAGTAGACCACAATGAACTTCCCCAAATAGGGTCTTAGTACTTCTGTCATCAGCCTCATGAATGTGCTGGGGGCATTTGAGAGCCCAAAAGGCATCACCAACCATTCATATAACCCATGTTTGGTTTTGAAAGCAGTTTTCCACTCATCCCCAGCTCTAATCCTCACTTGATGATAGCCTTGCCTAAGGTCAATTTTGGTGAACACCTGAGCCCCACTTAACTCATCAAGAATGTCATTAAGCCTAGGTATAGGGAACCTATACTTAATGGTGATGTTGTTAATGGCTCTGCTGTCTATACACATCCTCCAGGTTCCATCCTTCTTTGGTACCAGCAGAGCAGGCACAGCACAAGGACTAAGGGACTCTCTAACATAACCCTTGTTAAGCAGCTCTCCCACCTGAGATTGTAGCTCCTGTGTTGCCTTGGGGTCACTTCTATAAGCAGGTTTGTTGGGTAAGACAGCCCCAGGTATCAAGTCAATGTGATGCTCAATTCCCCTTAGTGGAGGTAGCCCACTAGGAAGCTCATCTGGGAACACATCCTCATAGGCCTTCAGTAGATCCTGTACCTCCTCAGGAACATAACTAGGAATCATCCCAACTTCTTTGGTAAGGAGTACATACACTGGCCTTAGGTCACTCAACTCTTGCACTATCTCTGACTCACTCAAAAACAAGGCCTCTTTGGCAGTTTCTGTAATGAGAGGTGAGTTTCCCTTTAAGGTAGGGGGTAAAGGAGCCAATATGATCTTCTTCTTCCCAAACTTGAATGAGTAAGTGTTCTCCCTACCCTGGTGGACAGCATCTCTATCAAACTCCCAAGGTCTGCCCAGTAGGAGGTGGCAGGCATCCATGGGAAGCACATCACACAGAGCCTCATCAACATATCCCTTCCCAATGGAGAAAGGTACCACACACTGCTGATCAACTCTTACTTCAGCTCCCTTGTTTAGCCACCTAAGTTTGTAAGGGTGAGGGTGGTCCTTGGTTGGTAGGGTCAGTTTGTCTATCAGGGTTTTTGAAGCAACATTGGTACAACTCCCTCCATCTATGATCAGATTACAGACTCTCCCCTTGATGGTACACCTAGTCCTGAAGATTTGGTGCCTCTGGTCTTCCTCTAATGGTTGAGGTTGTGTATGCATCACTCTCCATGTTACTAGGCTTAACCCAGCATCAGGTTCCACCAGCTCCTCATTAACCTCCACCTCAGCTTCCTCCATCTCATCATCACACACCAAGATTTCATCCTCTCCCCAATGTACCACATCCAGGGTGCTAAGAGCTCTTTTGGTGGGACATTCCCTAGCAAAGTGACCATACCCTTGGCATTGGAAACATTTCTTTAGGGGAATGGTTTTCTTTTGGCTAGACTCAACTCCTTTTCCTTTGTCAACAGTAACAGGTGTTTTAGCAGGGATGACAGGTTCTCCTATCCTAGCCCCCACATAAGGTTTATAGGGTGTTCTTGATGGTGTTCTAGATGCACTGGTCTTTCCCTTTCCCAGTTTCTCCACCCTGAGGGCCAGGTTAACAGCTTCCTCAAAGGAATAGATGTTGTGCAATTTAACTTTGCTAGCCACCCTCTCATCAAGCCCTTCTAAGAACCTAGCAATCTTCTGCTCAGGCTTCTCCATAACCTCACAGTGGAGAGTAAGTTGTTCAAAATCTCTTAAGTAGGATTCAACAGGTTTCTGGTCTTGTTTAAGGTGTGTCAGTGTAATGAACATGTCTTGGGTGTAATCCCTAGACACAAACTTATCTTTGAGTTTCTTTTTCAGCTTAGACCAAGACTTAACAGGTTCCTTACCCTCCCTACTCCTTTGATTTTTCATGTTTTCATACCATAGTGAGGCATATCCCTTACGTTTCATAATAGCAATCTTAAAAGCTTTCCTATCAGAGTATCCCTTAAATTCAAAGATCCTTTCTACTGACCTTAGCCAATCTAGGAAGTCATCAGGGTTCATGCTACCTAAGAAGTCAGGAATTTCTACCTTTAGGTCTTTGTCATGGTGCCCTGGTGGATCCTGCTCTGAGCCATCTGATTCTGAAGCATCTTCTTGTTCCAGGTGGGGTCTTCTTCTACCTCCAATAGGTGGCACTGGTGCTCCCCTTCCTCGACCCCTGCCTCCCCTCATGTCATTGTTAAGATGACCATCAAGGAGTTCATTAACAGATCTTGTGACTTCCACTACAGTTCTGGTAAGGCCTTGGACTGCAGCCTCCAGCCCTGCAACTCTCTCTTCACTCATGGTTGTTTTTTGTGTTTTTAATGTAGTTGGGGAAAAATGGACTCACAAACCAAAAGCTCTGATAACCAATTTGCACTGAAATTATAGGGAAAATAGACAAAACACAAGGAAACAAAGCTTTGAACTGAACACACTAGCTAGGCTTGATTTCTGGACTGAATGCAGAGGTTAGGACAGATAGGACCTTAACCAAAGCACACAGCCAATGGTTGAGGGTTGAGACTTGGCCCCAGCACACAGCAAAGAACCTAGACTCTCTTCCCAGCACACAGCAAGGGAAGGATACTCCAGCACACAGCCAAGAGTTCAAACAGAAACAATGTTTCAGTTCTTAAAGTTTTACTCAAATCTGATTTGCATTTCATTAGGTAAAGGCCTTATATAGGCAACAAGGATACAACTCAGACGTTTAGGAGATGTCTAGGGCCACAAAGGCTTACAACATGAAACAAAATAACAGCTACAAACTTGCAGGAAACTGACATAAAGTAGAAAAACAGAAAAGTAGTTTCAAAAGGGACAATCTTCCTTAATTGTTTGATCAGGTTTGTCTTGGCTGGAGAGTGGACTTTAAGCTTGGGTTTGTGAGCCAAACTGAAGTAGGATGGATCCCAAAGATGTGCTAAAGGTCCCTCACGCAATGCTTGTTCAAAAGGGGAAGGTTGACAGTGACATATGAACTACTGCACAAAAGGGTTTGAATTCTGACTGTTGAACTTGGTCCCTAGACTAACTTTTTATGTGGACGTTTTCTCAAGGAGAAATCCTGGACAAAAATGTAGAGGACCCTCCCTAGGACCAAGTTTGAGCATTGGTTGGATGTGTCTAGGTGTAGAAGCTCACCATGGACCCTGCCCAAGGTGACTGAGGCTGAATTGTACTTGGGCTGTTTTCTTGTTGTCTGTTGGGGTTGGGGTTGTTTTTGTGGGTTGTTCTCTGGCTATGGGTCAGGTTTTTTTTGTTGGGAGTGTTGGGATTGTAGAGTAGGTTATCATAGCTAGTCATGTAGGGTCTTAGGCTGCTGGTTGAGTTGCTTTGTGGACTCCTTGACCTTGCTAGACTCTGTCCTCTTGAGCTTGTTAGTGTGACTTGTATTTGATCTTGAACTCCTGTTGCAAAAAATGCTTGGCTATAATTCTTGGATTTAAAAATATGATCTTATATCATGGTATCGCAGACTTGGTTGAGGTAGTAAGTCCTCGTGATAGATTAAACCATGTTACTAAGGATTATGGTCATGAGTGGAATCTGATTAGATTGGCTATGTCGGTGATGCCTTATGATGTTGATAATGACGTTTTGTTCGGTGTTCTATCTTGTGGGTCATAGGAGTTGAAAAGAGATTAATATGGAGAATTCCTTATTAGTTCTTCGGTTTTTGAAACCTTTGGGAATGTGTCAAATTATGGAATTGAGAGAATGTTACTATGCTTGAGTTGCAATTCCGCAGTTGGGAATCCGTGTTATATGAAAGGGTGGATGAATTGGGTTGTAATCGATTTGTTAAATATAGGTGTACCTTACTTTGATGATTGTGGTACGATGGTCCCTTGTAAGAGACCTTTGTTATTGGGATGAGTTGCTTTACTATCACCCTAAGTCTGAAAGGAGAAATTTTGTGGATTAAACCTTAAACCTTTACTCGTGCCATTGTCCCTTTTTCATTTCCATTCTTGAATGTTTTTGTCAAGATTAATCTTTAAGAAATATCATGCTCGTATCTTCTTTCTTACACAGATATCTTCATAACTCTACTATCTGCTTTGTCTCTTCCTTGACCTCGTTATTTTCAGCGCTCCTCTCTTGTAATCTCGTGCCTTATTTATTCTCGTGTTCTCCTTGAGATTCCTTATCGTTTTCTATCTCGTTGCTCCTTCATCTTTTCTCTAGCGGATTGGATATTCCGTTTGTAAGGCTCAGAGAATAAGCGTGATGTAATTTGGGATTCTTTAGTTAGAATATGTGTTTTTAGATTGAGCAAATTTCAGGTTGTATTTGATCATTGAAAATAGGACTTAAGCTGTAGGATGAATCCTAATAGTGATAATGTATCTTCTCCTAGTAGTTTTGGATTTGGAGCTTGGTACTCTAGTGTTATTTTGAGAATTTAGTTAATCATGATAATAGTTCGTTGTTGTTGGGTACTATAACGGTTGGATTTAGTTAATCTAATTGGTGGATTATAAAAGAGGCTTTGCTTTAGGGTAAGTAAGCCGGTAACCAAAGTTTGAGGAGTTTTGTCATCAATGAAAATCGATTCATTTTGAGTTTTAGTTGAAATAGATGATTTGAATGGTTGTCTGATTGCCAAGTGATTGGTCATTTGGGATTTGGAATTAGTAATTCTCTTTTATTCTTAAGGAATCGTAGTTTGAGATTGTGAAATGTTCGTTGCAAGCTTTGGATAGTGAGTCCTTAGTTGTTATGGATTATAGAGTTAGAATAGTGAACCCATTTATCTTGAGGATTAGTAACCACCATAGCTTGCTAATGTGACTATTTATATTTGAGGTTTCGAGCGTAGTAATGATCGAATTAAGGATGTTATGGTGTATTAAAAAATTTATTATAATCGATAATGGATTGTGGATTTTTCCTTGTCGTGAGATATGGGATGAGGCTAGTTGAATCTTAGATAATTATGTTTGTTGCTTTGATTGTGTTTTGACTTTTGAGGATGAGAAAGTTCATTGTAAATTTAGGATAATGAGTTTGAAGTAAATTGAATCAAGGGATTTTCATGGTAAGTCTCCTTTACCTTGTGGTTGTTAGCGATCATGTTTCCCTAGATATAAATATTTTGTTGGTGGTTTCTAGTAAGGGTTTTGATGAAACTAAGAAGATTAGAGTACGTAATGAATCTTTCATGTGGATTGTTAGTTGTGGAGTCTACCGTGCCGATGGACTTTAGTAGATACTAAATGGATATGAATAATTAGGTTATTGGCTTGAAATCTCGTGATTATGGAATATTTTTGTAGGAATTCTGATGATTGAAAATGATAAGTTGCAAATTGGGTAAATTGCATTCTCTTGAGGATTTGGTTTATTAGTAGAGTTAGTGATGTCGAATTCTTGTAGATCTTCCTGCTGACTTCATCGTGATATTCCTATCCCTAAGAGTTCGATTTGTTTCGTTTTGCGTGTTTTGTATATATTTCGTTACCCTGAATTGTGTGTGAGATGTGCGAGTCGCTCTATGTACGTGTAATGTGTTCTTATTTTGATTTTATCTTTGGGAAAACCTTCGAATTTCCATATTGTATTTCTAAATTAACTTTTCAAAGAAGTCCAAATATATATTTTGTACCTTGTTTTAGGAGAAAATAGATTTCTTTCGCTTTTATATTTAGATTTTGCGTTTGGTTGGATGTTGGCACTTATTATTGGAGATGTCTGATAACTAGTCCTACACTTACTAACGTTGTTTTGAATTTCGATTTCACTATTTCGACATTAATTTGATTTGGATAATTTGAGTTCTCGTTCGCGACGGGCACTCTTGAGATCCGTAAGTAAGTTTCGCACTTATGAACAATTTCCTTAAACCGTTTCGAGAAGAACATCATTTCATAAATGTTTTCCCTTGTAAAAGCTTTCGTGTTGATTTTGTAAACCGATTCTTGTCTTTGATACTTTTGTTTTCTACTCTCAAGTTTCGAGGACGAAACTCTTTAAAAGGTGGGGTGATTGTAACACCCGCAAATGTACCCTATTTGTAATTTAAAAATATTATACGGATACTTTTCAGCGAATTCTAGTTTTAGTCTAGAATTTAATTTCCCGTGTCTATTTTAGAAAATCCGAGTTCGTTTTCGAACTTTACGCGAGATTCCGAGTAAATTACGTCTTAAGACGTTATTGACTTTTTCCTTGACTTTTTCCACTTACTCCTTCATATACTCCCTCATAACCTAACTCCCTCAATGTGACAACCCTCGCGAATGCGGAAATAAAACATAACAAGCATGTGATATATAAAGCGGAAAATACGGTATTTTAAAACCTTTATACATGCAAGATAGAAATACGAGAAATGTCAGTAATTACAAACCAAATATAAAATACTACAAGAGACGTAGTCTCTCAAAATGTTAACCAACAACAAAGTCATTAGCAACTAGCTAATCAACGTCTAAAGGTGTTTCATCCAGGGACAACGCCCGCTAGCTCACACCCGAACCCAAAATACCACAAGCAAAAAGCCATCCAATCAAGCAACCTGTTCATCCATGAAAAACATGAACGCCACAATCAGTGGGGAGTAACTCCGGGTTCTCCCAGCCATATCACATTAAACGTACATAAAAGGAAATACAAAAGTAGAAGCATGCATATATAGATATACATGTGAAATACGATAGGGATAGATAGGCAATTCAATATATAATGATAAAAGCATATGGAATACAAATCCGAATCCATCATGTTATACAAACACTCGGGGAAGACGCTCTTAGGCAACCGAATACGCTCACTAGGGCTTACATCTCACCGTTAGCGGTATAAGTTTGATAAGATTGAGACTTGACAAACAAACCATGCCAAGTCATTCAATGATCAATCATATAATCATTCATGTAATCATTCATCCAAACACACCGACACAATGACGACATCTCTCACGGTAAATGAAACGCACTAGCACCGTGTACATGGCAAGTATGATTAAAAGGCATCCACGGGATAAGACATTTCCCTGAACGCATACACGATGCTACATTTCGTATATGTAGACTAATTTCCTCTGGTAGGACGACGATAATAATACGGTCCTAGTCTAAACCTGGCCAGACTCTCAGAATAAACGTGTTCCGATTCGACATGCGATAAGACGTTTCGCATCCAAGACTCGGTCAATCATAGACGCCGAGTACCCCAAATTCGGTAGATCAATTCACGAAAGAGGCGGAAAAGAGCACAAGCCTCATAACAAGCGGTACGCTACATGCAAATAACACCACCTCGCAAGTACACAACATTTGACGGCCGGGTCGATCAACGCAATGCGTTCGCCTCCCAACAACGTCGTCGTATGCCCACTAACACATGCAATTAAGCAGTAGGATACCTCCCAGTTCCGACATTCCAGCCTTACGAACGTGGAGGTAGCCAAGGGAATGAGAGTACAAAACACATAACAAAATAGTGCTCAAACCGTAACATTTGTAAAAACCGACTCAAACTGGGACATACCAAAAACCGTCACCAAGCATGAGAATAGGGCATTATATAAATGTAAATATGATAAACATGAATCAATACATGATACATAAGCATTAGACCAAGTTTAAGAAGCATAATAAATAGGAAACATAGATCTTATCTCAAAAGAACAAGTTTGGAAACTAACTAAAACAAGGGTCCACTTCAAACTGTCATAACTAGAGTTATAGACATGCAAATGCATAAATTCCAAGTTGAGGTGATAGCTCATCCTCTTACGGTTCCAACGGTAGGTCAGAAGCCCAAAACAAGCAAGTAACGAAGGAGTATGATCATTTTACGAAAAGGGGTCAGTGCAGTGAAACTGCACAAGTCACGACCGTGACTTGTATTTCACGCCCGTGAAATTCTCTGTTACGCAAGGGTATATGGTCAGCCACTATTTCACGCTCGTGACATGAGTTTCACGACCGTGACTTGGGTCAAGACAACTCCATGTTGTTCTAAACTCAACCATCATCAACTATTATCATAAATCATCAATTCTCATAACAATTATCAACTAACAACAACTATCATCAACAACCCAATTCCTATGATTACTAATCTTATTCTAAATACGATTACTAACATAGAAAACACATTAAAAAACACTTAAATGATATCGAGTGACCCTTCACCGTTACCTTTATGCGTCTTTAAACGATTTCTAAGCCTTCCTCCACTAGATAGTAATCTTTGTCGGGGTCTAGAAAGTCTCCACCTAAACAAAGACGACAAAAGATGAATATAATTCACCTTTGAGAAAGACGGATAAATTGAAAAGCGAGAAAGACGGTAATTTTATTACCAATACGGATATAGGAAGATAAGAGGGGAAGAATAAGATGAACTTACGTGAATTTGAGCGAGAAACGAATAAGTTATGACGAATCTAAGCTTGGAAAGATTATGGAAGATTGGGTTTTGGGTTTCTTAGAGAAGAAGGAAGTGTTTGAGTTGTGTGAGTTAGGTTAGGGTTAGAAAGGAGTATATGAAAGGTGAGTGGAAAAAGTCAAGAAAAGTCAAAGACGGCTTAAGACGGGAATCACTTGAAATCTCGCGGAAATTCCAAATACGAACTCGGAAATTCAAAATTCGACTCGGAAAATTAAATTCTAAATTAAAACTAAATTTCGCTGAAAAGTATCCGTAAAATATTTTACTTATAAAAATAGGGTACATTTGCGGGTGTTACAATCACCCCACCTTTTAAAAAGTTTCGTCCTCGAAACTTGTGAGTAGAAAACAAAAGTATCAAGGACAAGAATCGGTTTTCACAATTAATAGGAGAACTTATAACGGAAAAATTTATGAAACGAGGTTCTTCTCGAAAACGGTTTAAGGAGATTTTTCATAAGTGCGAAACTTTATTTACAAATCACAAGAATGCCCGTCGCAGACGAGAACTCTAGCTATCAAAAATCAAATCAATGACGAAAAAGTGAAATCGAAAATCAAACAAACGCTAGTAAGTGCATGACTAGTCACTAGACGTCTCCAATAACAAGTCCAAACATCCAACCAAACGCAAAAATCCAGATATAAAAGCAAAAGAAATCCATTTTCTCCAAAAAGAGGGTACAAAATCCATCTTTAAACTTCTTTGAAAAGTTAAATTAGGAAAGCAATATAGAAATTTGGAGATTTTCTCAAAGATAAAATAAAAATAACACGACATTACACGTACATAGACCGACTCGAACATCGAAATCACAAATCGCGATACTAAGAGGCACGTCCAACGAATAAAACAGACCAAAAAGGGGAAGGATTGAAGAGTAGTAGAAGGAGTACGGATCAATTTGAGGGAAAAGAGAAAAGTGAACTCCAAACCTATCTTTCGTCTATGATAATTCAAACGTCGCTCGCAACTCGACATCATTAACTTCACGAACAAACTAGTCCTCAAGAGAGTGCAATTTATCCTCAACATTCTCGATCATTAGATTCCTATGAAAATATTTCATAAACATGAAACTTCGAGCAACAAATCCCAATTATTCAAATCCAATATATTTACCTAAGTCCATCGGCACGGTAGACTCCACAACTAACAATCCACAAGGTAAAAGAGACTCACCATAAAAATCCCTTGATTCAAATTACTTCAAACTCATTATCCTAAATTTACAATGGACTTTTTCATCCTCGAAAGTCAAATCGCAATGCCTCAAGCAAAGAATAAGTACCAATTCTAAATCATACATATTGCCAAACATGTGGCGATACGTCAATTAATCAAATCATCTAGCTCATCTAAAACTCAAAATGAATCGATTTTCATTTATGACAAAACTCCTCAAACTTTGGGTACCAACTCAATTACCCTAAAGCAAAGTCTCTTTTAGAATTCACCAATTAGAGACATCTAATTCCCAAATGATATCCCAAGCAACCGATATAATACTCAACAACAACGAATTCATCTCGCTCAACTTGATTCCCAAAATAGCACTACACTAGCAAGCTCAATAAATGAAGCCACCAAGAGAGTACAATACCACCAACAGATTCATCTTAAGGTTTAAATCCCAATCCTATTCATGTTCAAAATCAACACGAAGCTAGCTAACAACCCAATCATCTCACCGAAGGAAAGACAATGACACCATGACATTGGAAACGATAGGAGATTTCGAGGGAAACACGAACGCGATAAGATCAGACGGAAATTAGAGGAACGCTAGAGGCAGTTAGCCAAAAGCTAGATATTGGATAGATATAGCCATGAAGATAGCCAGGCAAAGGAAAAGATAAGAGAAAACATTTTGTTAGGAATCAGGTTTAGTAGGAACTTGCATGAAAGGAAATGGAAAGGGATAATGGTACGAGTAAAAGGTTTAAAGTTTAATCCACAAAATTCCCTTTTCAAACTCAGGGCGATAGCAAAGCAAATCATCTCAATAACAAAGGTCTCTTACAAGGGACCCTCGTACCACAAATCATCGGAGTAAGGTACACCTAGTTTTAACAAGTCGATTACAACCCAATTCATCCATACTTTCATATAACACGGTATCCCAATTTCGGAATTGCAACTTAAACATAATAACATTCTCTCAACTCCAAAATTTGACACACTCCCAAAGGTTTCAAAATCGAAGAACTAATAAGGAATTCTCGATACTAATCTTTTTTCAACTCCTATGGCCCACAAGATAGAACACCGAACAGAACGTCATTATCAACATCATAAGGCATCACCGACATAGCCAATCTAATCAGATTCCACTCATGACCATAATCCTTAAGTAACATGGTTTAATCAATCACGATGACTTACTACCTCAACCAAGTCTCCGATACTATGATATAAGGTCATATTTTTAAATCCAAGAATTATAGCCAAGTACTTTTCCACCAAGCGTATATTCTAACACATACACTAGAATCCACAAAAAGTCACTTAGTCTCAAAAGCATTTTACACCTCAAGGTATCATCCAAATATTCTCACTTAGAACAACTAGCTCAAATTTAGATATGATCCTCAAGACACTCTAATATTACTAAACTCCTAAGTTCAAAAGATTAAATCACTAATGGGTTAAGAAGTCCTAGCCAACTCATTCAACCTTACACCATCAAATACCATGAACTATCTACACATTAGTCATGGCAAGCATCAAGCATTAAAATCATCAAACTTATCTTACTACCTTTCCTTAGAGTTACAACCAATCATCAATATAGGGTGAATTTAGATCTACACCATTTTCCTCAAATCACAAATTCATTCTAACAACCACTAATATTCCACAAAATTTAAAGTTCTTCCGACCAAGTATAATATACCACAAACAATGGGTATGGCATCCACAAAAATGTTACAAGAGGAAGGTAAGGATACCAATGGTAAGATGGAGGAACTATCAAGAGTAATTTCCAAGAGGCAAACAAGTTGGAAGAGAAAGAAGCACCTAGATAGAAGGAAGAGAGCATAATACATTAAGGACGAGAGACTTCATAGATGAGGAAGAAATACACTTCAATTAGGCTTGTCAATCTTCAAATCTTCGGTAGAGGATACTTCTTCTAGGTAACACAATGATCCACCTTAAGACGGTAGATATAAATAAACATAACATCACTCAAAACAATCAACAAACAAGTTAGAACCTAACAAACATCAAGTAAACCAAAGACTACCAAGTAAAGTCCTTAATTTCTACCCATCTCTCATTTATTATTTCAAGGTCAAGTAGTTTAAGTTTAGGGTTCACGTATGTGCGTCGGGAGCGATAAAGCTCTGATACCAACTGTGACAACCCTCGCGAATGCGGAAATAAAACATAACAAGCATGTGATATATAAAGCGGAAAATACGGTATTTTAAAAACCTTTATACATGCAAGATAGAAATACGAGGAATGTCAAAAATTACAAACCAAATATAAAATACTACAAGAGACGTAGTTTCTCAAAATGTTAACCAACAACAAAGCCATTAGCAACTAGCTAATCAACGTCTAGAGGTGTTTCATCCAGGGACAACGCCCGCTAGCTCACACCCGAACCCAAAATACCACAAGCAAAAAGCCATCCAATCAAGCAACCTGTTCATCCATGAAAAACATGAACGCCACAGTCAGTGGGGAGTAACTCCGGGTTCTCCCAGCCATATCACATTAAACGTACATAAAAGGAAATACAAAAGTAGAAGCATGCATATATAGATATACATGTGAAATACGATAAGGATAGATAGGCAATTCAATATATAATGATAAGAGCATATGGAATACAAATCCGAATCCATCATGTTATACAAAGACTCGGGGAAGACACTCTTAGGCAACCGAATACGCTCACTAGGGCTTGCATCTCACCGTTAGCGGTATAAGTTTGATAAGATTGAGACTCGACAAACAAACCATGCCAAGTCATTCAATGATCAATCATATAATCATTCATGTAATCATCCATCCAAACACACCGACACAATGACGACATCTCTCACGGTAAATGAAACGCACTAGCACCGTGTACATGGCAAGTATGATTAAAAGGCATCCACGGGATAAGACATTTCCCTGAACGCATACACGATTGATACATTTCGTATATGTAGACTAATTTCCTCCTGGTAGGACGACAATAATAATACAGTCCTAGTCTAAACCTGGCCAGACTCTCAGAATAAGACGTGTTCCGATTCGACATGTGGTAAGACGTTCCACATCCAAGACTCGGTCAATCATAGACGCCGAGTATCCCAAATTCGGTCGACATTCACAAAAGAGGCAGAAAAGATCTCAAGCCACATAACAAGCGGTACGGTACATGCAAATAACACCACCTCGCAAGTACACAACATTTGACGGCCGGGTCGATCAACGCAATGCGTTCGCCTCCCAACAACGTCGTCGTATGCCCACTAACACATGCAATTAAGCAGTAGGATACCTCCCCGTTCCGACATTCCAGCCTTACAAACGTGGAGGTAGCTAAGGGAATGAGAGTACAAAGCACATAACAAAATAGTGCTCAAACCGTAACATTTGTAAAAACCGACTCAAAGTGGGACATACCAAAAACCGTCACCAAGCATGAGAATAGGGCATTATATAAATGTAAATATGATAAACATGAATCAATACATGATACATTAGCATTAGACCAAGTTTAAGAAGCATAATAAATAGGAAACATAGATCTTATCTCAAAACAACAAGTTTGGAAACTAACTAAAACAAGGGTCCACTTCAAACTGTCATAACTAGAGTTCTAGACATGCAAATGCATAAATTCCACGTCGAGGTGATAGCTTATCCTCTTACGGTTCCAACGGTAGGTCACAAGCCCAAAAAGAGAAAGTAACGAAGGAGTATGATCATTTTACGAAAAGGGGTCAGTGCAGTGAAACTGCACAAGTCACGACCGTGACTTGTATTTCACGCCCGTGAAACTCTCTGTTACGCAAGGGTATATGGTCAGCCACTATTTTACGCTCGTGACATGAGTTTCACGACCGTGACTTGGGTCAAGACAACTCCATATTGTTCTAAACTCAACCATCATCAACTATTATCAGAAATCATCAATTCTCATAACAATTATAAATTAACAACAACTATCATCAACAACCCAATTCCTATGATTACTAATCTTATTCTAAATACGATTACTAACATAGAAAACACATTAAAAAAACACGTAAATGATATCGAGTAACCCTTCACCGTTACCTTTATGCGTCTTTAAACGATTTCTAAGCTTTCCTCCACTAGATAGTAATCTTTGTCGGGGTCTAGAAAGTCTCCACCTAAACAAAGACGACAAAAGATGAATATAATTCACCTTTGAGAAAGACGGATAAATTGAAAAGAGAGAAAGACGGTAATTTTATTACCAATACGGATAGAGGAAGATAAGAGGGGAAGAATAAGAAGAACTTACGTGAATTTGAGCGAGAAACGAATGAGTTATGACGAATCTAAGCTTGGAAAGATTATGGAAGATTGGGTTTTGGGTTTCTTAGAGAAGAAGGAAGTGTTTGAGTTGTGTGAGTTAGGTTAGGGTTAGGAAGGAGTATATGAAAGGTGAGTGGAAAAAGTCAAGAAAAGTCAAAGACGGCTTAAGACGGGATTCACTTGAAATCTCGCGGAAATTCCAAATACGAACTCGGAAATTCTAAATTCGACTCGGAAAATTAAATTCTAAATTAAAACTAAATTTCACTGAAAAGTATCCGTAAAATATTTTACTTATAAAAATAGGGTACATTTGCGGGTGTTACACTCACAACTCAATCTCCTTCTTCTTCACCAAGTAAACCCCAAAACCTAGCCTCCATATTTGATCCAACTCTAAATCATCGCTACTCATTCGTAACTCGCTTAAATTCGCTCAAGTTCGTCTTATTCCTTCCCTCTCATCTTCCTCTATCTTATTTGGTAATAAAATTACCGTCTTTCTCGCTTTTCAATTTATCCGTCTTTCTCAAAGGTGAATTATATTCATCTTTTATTATCTAATTGTAGGTGGAGACTTTCTAGACCCCGACAAAGATTACTATCTAGTGAAGGAAGGCTTAGAAATCGTTTAAAGACGCATAAAGGTAACGGTGAAGGGTTACTCGATATCATTTACGTGTTTTTATGTGTTTTCTATGTTAGAAATCGTATTTAGAATATGATTAGTAATCTTAGGAATTGTGTTGTTGATGATGGTTGTTGTTAGTTGATAATTGATATGAGAATTGATGAATTGTGATGATAGATGATATTTGTGTTATGCCTTAGTGAAATTGTGGAAATACGGATGTTCGTGCCTGCCAGACAAGGACGCTGGCAGCGTTCCCGGGACGCTGGCAGCGTCGTAGGACGCTGGCAGGGTTGCCTAGCGCTGGCAGCGTTTCTTGCTGCCAGTTTCCCAAGTCGACTGCAGTTTTCTTGCACTGACCCCTTTTCGTAAAATGATCATAACTCCTTTGTTACTTGCTTGTTTTGGGCTTGTGACATCCCGTTGGAAGCGTAAGAGGATAAGCTATCACCTCCATTTGGAAGTTCTGCATTTGGATCTCTAGAACTCTAGTTATGACCGTTTGAAGTGGACCCTTGTTTTAGTTAGTTTCCAAAGAGGTTGTTTTGGAGAGGGGATCTATGTTTCTTATTCATTATACTTCCTAAACTTGTTCTAATGCTTATGTATCATGTATTGATTCATTTTTATCATAGTTAAATTTATAGAATTCCCTATTCTCATGTTGGTGACGGTTTTTGATATGTCCTCCTTTGAGTGTTTTACAAATGCTACGGTTTGAGCACTAATTTTCTATGTGCTTTGTACTCTCATTCCCTTGGCTACCTCCACGTTTGTAAGGCTGGAATGTCGGAACGGGGAGTGTATCCTTACTGCTTAATTGCATGTGTTAGTGGGCATATGACGACGTTGTTGGGAGGCGAACGCTTCACGTTGATCGACCCGGCCGTCAAATGTTGTATACTTGCGAGGTGGTGTCAACTGCATGTAGCGTACCGCTTGTTGTGAGGCATGTGCTCTTTTATGCCTCTTTCGTGAATGTCGACCGAATTTGGGGTACTCGGCGTCTATGATTGACCGAGTCTTGGATGCGAAATGTTTATCGCATGTCGAACCGGAAAATGTAATTTCGGGAGTCTGGCCAGATTTAGACTAAGACCGGATATTTATATCGTCGTTCTACCGGAGGAAATTAGTATACATATACGAAATGAATTGAATCGTGTATGCGTTCAGGGAAATGCTTATCCCGTGGATGCCTTTTAATCATACTTGCATGTACACGGTGCTAGTGCGTGGCATTTACCGTGAGAGGTCGTCAATGTATTTGTATGTTTGGATGGGTGATTACATGATTGATTATTTGTGATCATTGGATGACTTGGCATGGTTTGTTTGTCGAGTCTCAATCTTATAAAAATTATGCCGCTAACGGTGAGATGCAAGCTCTAGTGAGTGTATATGGTTGCCTAAGAGTGTTTTCCCCGAGTCTATTTATAATCCGATGCGTACAGTTCATATGTCGAGTTCTATCTTATCAAGTGTATGCCACTAACGGTGAGATGCAAGCCCTAGTGAGTGTATAGTTGCCTAAGGGTGTCTTTCCCCGGTCTTTCTATAATATGATGGTCACGGTTTTGTACTTCATGTATCCATATCCATATATATATTGAATTGCCTATTTATCCTTCTCGTATTTCACATGTATATCTATATATGCATGCTTCTACTTTTGTATTTCCGTTTATGTACGTTTAATGTGACATGGCTGGGAGAACCCGGAGTTACTCCCCACTGATTGTAGCGTTCATGTTTTTCATGGATGAACATGTTGCTTGATTGGATGGCTTTTTGCTTGTGGTATTTTGGGTTCGGGTGTGAGCTAGCGGGCGTTGGCCTGGATGAATCACCTCTAGACGTTGTTTAGCTAGTTTGCTAATAACTTTGATGTTGGATACATTTTGAGAGACTACGTCTCTTTGTAGTATATTCTATTTTAGTTTGTATTTATTTGACATTCCTCGTATTTCTATCTTGCATGTAAAAAGTTTTAAAAATACCGTATTTTCCGCTATATAATTCACATGCTTGTTATGTTTTATTTCCGCATTCGCGAGGGTTGTCACAATGGGGATGCTCAAAATGGTCAAATACACGCTCTTTACTACGTTCTAGGAAATGGACCGAAATAATATTAAAATTACACAACGAAGGGTGTCTCAAATATATTTTAGAAGACAAAGTGTTAAGTAAAAACAGTAACTGCAGTGGCCTATCTATGCTTGAAAAGTTTCCAAACTAGGCATTTCAAAATGATTTTTCTAAATGCAACTACATGCCATGACCTTATATTAAGCAATTCATACAAAGCTAATGCAAATGCTCTAATAGACTACATGACAAATATTCTAATGCAATCTCCTATCAACACAAAGGTTCACACAGCCGCCAAATCATCATAACGCACATCACAATCATCAATATACTCCTCCAAACTTCTCATATGATAAGAAGTAAAGAAAGAAAAAGGGAAAAGAAATAGGAGCGATCATACCGCGTCAGTCTTCTATTTCCCTTCACTATGTCTCTTAGTGATGCGTAGTGTACCTAAGTATGGAGATTAGAAGCAGAAACAATGCATATATATATATATATATATATACAAGCTAAGATATGTACAAGCTAATTTTTTGGATTTTAAATTTTTTTTGGATTTTTAAATGTTTTTAAATACACGAAAGAAATACATATTTTATGAATTTCTTCAAAAAAATTAAAATTAAATTATAATGAAATATAATCTCCCATCCCCCAAATAGGAACGTACATTGTCCCCAATGTACGAAATTAGATTATTCAAACTAAAGAAATAAAAGAAAACATGTTTTTAGAGTTTTTTGAATGATTTTCTAAAATGTAAATAACATATTTTTGTGTTTTTGAAAAAAAAAATTGAAAAATAAAAACTTGTTATTGCTTCTTTTGAAAATTTTGAAGTATGAACAAAATGTACAATATAAACAAAAGGGGTTAGTTATGCAATTTAGCTAATGCTAAATGAAATGCATGAACTATTATATATGACTAATACTAAATGTAATGTGATATAATACAACAAATGCATGACCTACATGAATGCAAGCCAAACTAAATGTGCCATTTTGGAGTCTCATTGCGACGGTAAAAGGCTAAGACACCTGCCCCTTATAGGGGTACCAACCGCAGGAAAGTCTAAACATGACACCTACGAAAAGGCTACGTGATGCATGAAAAATATAACTAAATGCAATTAAATGAAATTGTCAATTTGGATTTTTCCAGAAGGAGCAAAGATTTGGTGTCTAAATAGGACTAGACACCCGCCTCCCATGTTGCCGACGCACACTAACAGCTACTACCACAAGATTAAGAGAAAAATTGATTAACTCAAGAAAGAAAATGCAAGGAAGGAGGAAAACACAATCGTGGGGAGAGGGTAGATGCTAAACAAGCCATCTAATCAAGACCCTCCAACTCTTCATCTATCACGCACATTGAAGTGCTCCTCATCCTCAAAAGAATCACCATCATCCTCATTGTCAACTCCATCATTACCACCACCGACATCCATGTTACCCTCCCGATTACCTCACCCCGTCTCCATGTCCCCCCCCCCCCCCCGATTCCAAGATTACGGAACAACAAGTCTCGTTGTGCCCAATTGGGCCAAGAAACCATTAGGGTCAATGTACCCTTGGCTCGCCATCATGTGGTAGGGGGGTATTCAGAGAAGTAATTGTTAATCCGGTCATCATGCATATTCATGTGTATGTTTTTCAGAAGACCGGTCAAGTAGTCCGCATTTGGGTGGACCGTGGAGTTCTCGGGGCAATAGAGTTGGTATGGGATGGGGTAAAGTCGAATGTGAATATAGCCCGGTGGGAATTAGGGTGTCGGGAACTAGGGCGTCGACAACGGGAACTGGGGTGCACCCTGACTCGGTTGGTTAGGGGTTGAGTTGCGGTTGTCGGGAGGACTCGCCCTGCTCCCTAGTGGCTCTAGTGGGAGACCCCCTAACACCTTTACCGGTATTAAAAAGCTAGGTCTCCGGTCCATGTGGTCTCCCATAGGTTCAAAAGGTAGGTAAAAGGGTGAAACATCTTTAATCACCCACTCAGCCCGCTTCGGGTTCTTATCCAACTTAATCCATGATGAGCGGATAAGGGCGGCCTCATCTAATAAAGTCCCCCCCCCCCCCCCCCCCCGCAAAACCTCGTACGCCCCATTGGTATTAAAGTCGGGGTTAAAGTTCTTGGCTAGGTAAGTTATTAACCCCCTAATTACCACAGTTTGTTTCCGCACCGTCCGAGTGACCAATTTCCTCATTCTTCTAAACATTTCGCAATTAAAACAAATTTGAAGGGATCCCCCAAACCTTGCACCTTCATGTGCGATTCTAACAGTGTTAGGTCGAGCTGGGTCAAGTGGTTTGGCTCTAGGCAACCTAGGAAAATTCCCGACACAAGTCGGTGCCAAAA
This sequence comes from Heliosperma pusillum, assembly GCA_022085475.1. Taxonomy (NCBI): domain Eukaryota; kingdom Viridiplantae; phylum Streptophyta; class Magnoliopsida; order Caryophyllales; family Caryophyllaceae; genus Heliosperma; species Heliosperma pusillum. The sequence continues at coordinate 6,792 of JAIUZE010067573.1, read as the reverse complement.
ATGGGGTACGAGGTGGTGAACTAGCAAAGCCGAATTTCTTCTAAAATCCATAAGAACCTCCCCCGTCAAGGCTTTCCACAATGGTGCCTCCGAAAATCCCTTTGGTTCCCTAGATTCCTCCCGTGAAGGAATCTCAAACCCAAAATTTAGCAGCATGTAAAAGGAACGATTAGGATTGTGTTGGCAATGCAGAAACTAAAACAAGGCACGCCATCAGCATTTATACAAGAATTTAGACTAGTAATAAATTCTAATGTGAGACTCCCATAAGAGAGTTTGTGCATATAGGAAATTGTAGTCATACCTGTGGCCATGAAAAAGGTGAGAGTTTGTTCCGTTAGCCAGAGTTTCTCCAAAATGTTATGTCAAAGAAAGGTGGTAGGCACCATGTCCAACCTCTTGTTGCTCTCAAAGGCCTCTCGGTGAGCATCCACACAAAAACGACTTACGAAAATTCCGGAAGTTGCTCAACTTCTTGGTTTTCATTGAGGTCGGGGTTATTTGAGCCACTTCCCCTTTTACTTTTTGGAGCCCTTGATGTAGAAGCCTTTCCCTTGCCTTTACCCACCATTGTTAAGAAGCTTGAAAAGCTTTCCCACAAAATTTCTCAATAGACCTCCCTTTATGCTTCTAAAACACTAGAAAACGTTCCAAAGTTCCACTAAATAGTCTTCAATGGTGATTAGAAGACTCAAAATCCACCAAAAAACAAAAACCCCAAGTGCAGATTTTTCAAAACCTAGGTTTTAAAAATCGATTTTTCTTTTTTGTGGTTTTGAAGGGAAAAAATTGTTCTGTAAGTGTTTAGAATGGAAAAGGGGATATTTTTGGAGTAATTTAGGAGAGGTTTAGTAGATTTGATGGAGATTTGAGGAAGAAATATTGATTTTGGTGAGAGAATGAGTATGGTCTGTGTTTGTGTGTTTATGAATTTCAAGGAAAGGGAAAAAAAGGGACGAAGAACTAAAGGGAAGCCGGTATAAGCCGTCACGGGCGTGACTTGGAAGTCACGGACGTGACTCAGTCCGTCACAGACGTGAGCTCCTCTGTCACGGGCGTGAGATGTTGTCCAGAAGCTGGCATAAGTTGAAGTCATCTTCGCGGCCGTGACAACAAAAGTCACGGGCGTGAGCTTCACAGTCACGGGCGTGACATTGTGATTCACGGCCGTGACGGGCTAGGGAAGTGAGATCTTGCTTTTCTCAGCTCCGTCGCGGGAGTGAGGCTTCTAGTCATGGTCGTGAGCTTCTCAAAACGAGCTCGTGACTTGGTTTCATGCTCGTGATGCTTCTTAGGAGCCCTTTGCTTCATTTCTTTCCCGGTTTTCCACTTCTTCTTCATTTTCCCTTTTTAAGTTTCAATTAATTTAACCTTCAAATTCACTTAGACACAAAATTAGCTCCCTCCCTCACAACTTTCATAAATCAATAATGCTCAAAATGGTAAATCTAAATGAATTAAAGGAAACCGATTTAATTAACGTTTTAATTGAAATGAAATTCAATTTAGTTAACGATAATTTAATCAATTTCGATGCAAATTAATCTATTACTAAATATCATCAAAGCGTTAGAAATATTTACAAATAGTGGTTCTTGGGGGACTCCACCAAACCCAAAAGTCCCTGGATATTATTGATGGGTATTCGGCTTGAGGTACAAAGCCTCAACCACCCTGACAGACGCACCCTCATGGTAGAGCTTTATCCTTTGTCCATTGACTTTGAACTTTTGCCCGTCCTTGGTCGACAATTCAAAGTCCCCGTACTTGCCAACCTCGGTGATAAAAAAGGGACCCGACCACCGGCATTTGAGCTTTCACGGAAAGAGTTTGTATCTTGAATCGAAGAGAAGAACTTTATCTCCGCATTGGAGGTTTCTATTCAAGATTTTCTTGTCATGAATTTGTTTTGTCTTCTCTTTATAGGACCGCGCATTTTCATAGGATTGGAGTCTAAACTCCTCAAGTTCTTGGATTTGGAGCAACGGCTTTTCACCGCTCAATTTTTGGTCAAGATTGAGCTCCTTGATGGCCCAAGATGCTTTATATTCAAGTTCAATGGGCAAATGGCATGCCTTTCCATAGACCAACTTATTGGGCGACATTCCAATCAGAGTTTTAAATATCGTCCTATATGCCCACAATGTATCATCGAGCTTTGAACTCCAATCCTTCCTATTTTTGGAAACTACCTTTTCCAATATATACTTGATCTCTCTATTCGATATCTCTACTTGCCCACTAGTTTGGGGATGGTACCCTAAACGGGTACGGTGATGAACACTGTACTTAAGAAGAGAGTCAAGTCTTTTGTCATGAAAATGCGTTCCCCCATCACTTATAAGAGCCCTTAATACTCCAAATCTTGGAAAAATGATCTTTTTGAGGAGGTTGATGACAACCTTGGCGTCATTTGTAGGGGAAGCCACCGCCTCAACCCTTTTCGACACATAGTCTACGGTCACAAGGATGTATCTATTACCTTTAGAAGAGATGAAGGGACCTTGGTAATCTATCCCCCACACATCGAATATCTCAACCTCAAGTATTCCCCTTTGAGGCATTTCATTTCTCCAAGATATGTTTTGGGTTCGTTGACAAGCATCACAACATTGAACAAAATGCTTGACGTCTTGAAACATGGAAGGCCAAAAGAACCCGGATTGGAGTATTTTGCGGCGGTCTTGGTTGCTCCATGTTGTCCTCCAGATGAAGAGGAGTGACACCTTCTTAATATCTCTTAATATTCCCATTGAGGCACACACCTCCGGAACATTCCATCACCACATTCTTTGAATAGCAAGGGATCATCCCAAAAATAACTTTTCACTTCAAATAAGAATCTCTTCTTTTGATTGTGGTTCATATCCAGTGGAAGGACACCACCAATAATGTAATTTGCAAAGTCCGAAAACTAAGGGGTTTGGTTTTGAAGAGTCTCATTTATGGCGAAAAGGAAGTCATCCAGAAAGGAATCGTTGATGGGCGCATCATCCTTGCTTCCTTTAAAGCATAGCCCTGATAAGTGATCCGCGACCGCAATCTCCGCTCCCTTTTAGTGTGGGAAATATCGGTATATTTCAACATGAAATTTAAGAATTATAACGAATTATAATATATGAAATACGAGTCATAAACGAAATGCATAATATAAAACATAGAGATTAGAATCAACCTCTGGTCCTAGCAATATGGCCTAAGAACAAATATCAAGATTGATATTCTCCTAATCGTTGCACCCAAGATGCTCTGAGAAATGCCTTTTTCTTGTGCTAGAAAGAATACCAAAAATTACTGATAATTTTTGTCAGGAAAAAAATGATGAGAATGTAGAGGAAGAGATGGTTTAAATCTCTTTTACTCTCCACTTTTTAACCGTCCAAATAGGTAGTAGAGGTAAGATAGGAGTCTTCCCTTTTTTTCCTCTACTTGTTTTTAGGTTGTTAGCTTTTCTTTTTATTTTAATGTATAAAATGTATATGTATTATTATTGTCATTTATGTTGTCACATATTAATAAGTCCATACAACATCTTGTAGTCGATTTATTAATGCCGGTCTGACATCATTTATTATGACAATATCGAATAATATATAATTTGCTAATTAAATATAACAGTTTATATTTAATTACGAATTAACATTTAATTCGTTTAAGCTAACATTATTTAATCGTATTAAATAATTACATTATATACATCAATTAGATATAACAGTTTATATTCAATTACGAATTAACATTTAATTCGTCTCAGCTAATATTATTTAATCGTATTAAATAATCGTATCATCATTACATTGACTAACCTGTTAGTCATATACATCGACTAACCTTTTAGTCATATAAGGCATCAATATGATTATATTTTTCATATAATGATATCTCTCAAACACATCCTTTAGGTGTGACTTTTAGGGACCAGTTGATCGCCGCCATTAAAATGACAATAACGTCAAACTTCTAGCAAGCCAACCGTTATCGATAAACGTTAATCAACTGATAAGAATACTAAGTATACCCTGTGAACCTGTAAGAGATTTATACATATTATCACACTAACTGTGGAGGACACTAGCTCCAACAATCTCCTACTTGTCTTTACAAGTGTATGTGCGATAACCGATTCTCATATCCTAACTTTCTCCCACTCAATGTAAAACTATTTGCAAAGTCCGTATTCACAAAGGTCGTATTTTACAAGTGATCATTATCAAGAGTGTTTTTCCCGACTAGAGAGTAACCTAACTGATAAACGAATCATTATTCGAGCATGGCCATGCATTTCAGTTACAACTCCTCGAGTGGCCCTGAGAAATAATAAAACCTGATAAAGGTTGGATATTTTCTTCAACTCGAATCCTGCAGATACAAGCACAGTATGAAATGACCCACTAAAAATCTGCTTAGCCTCCTGTTACGGTCGACCATGAGAAAGAAACCAAAGTCACCCAAAAGCTGGCTTAATCTCAAGAGACAGTTGATAGTCAAAAGAATCGACTCTAGGAACACTATGGACGTCCAATCCACGACCTGGCACTGAATATTCTTACACATTTAGGACTCCATAACGTTGTCACGATGTCCTACGAGGTATCTTTATAACTCGTATCTGTGATCGATCAGTCAACCGTTTGACTTATGGCTCCTTGAACCCACCATCAATCAACTTCACATAATAATTTCCAGAGTTATCAGCTCATGTGGGCGATTACGGACCAAAACAAATATAATGTAATTCAGTTCACTTTGTGGCGTTCAATGTTGTCGTACAATCCACATGAAAAACAAAATATGAAACAATACGATGATGTTATGAATAGTATATGAAAAAGATACATTTATCTAATCCTTGTAAACAGCTACTACAACTTAGGAACACGTTGAATTCCCATGGAAATAACGTGCCCTTCATGCTTATCATATTTTAACGGTTTAGTGAGAGGGTCCGCGATGTTGTCATCCGAAGGAATCTTGTCTATCACTATCTCCTTTTGCTCCACGTAATCTCGGATCATGTGAGCCTTCGGACGTACATGTCTAGACTTGTTGCTAGACTTAGGCTCCTTAGCTTGGAAGATGGCACCTCTATTATCACAATAGATGGTGATTGGGTCATTCGAACTAGGAACTACGATTAGTCCTTGTAAAAACTGACGCACCCATATAGCTTCCTTTGCAGCTTCCGGAGCGGCATAATACTCTGACTCAGTTGTAGAATCTGCTATAACACTTTGTTTGGAACTTTTCCAACTGACCGCAGCGCCATTAAGAGTGAAGACGAATCCAGACTGAGATTTCGAGTCATCTCGACCCGTTTGGAAGCTAGCATCCGCGTAACCGATTGCGCATAGCTTAGTATCTCCTCCATAAGTCAATACCCAATCCTTAGTCCTTCGTAAGTACTTAAGGATATTTTTAACAGCCATCCAGTGTGTTTCACCTGGCTTGCCTTGTGTGACACCCTCAAATTTGCGGAAAGAAAAAAATAATTTAAATACATAACGAAGGGTGTCATAAAAAAAAAGGTTCATTACAAAAGAAAATTTATATTATACATAAGAATTATACAAGACGGGAGACATATCTCCCGTATAAATACGGCAATAAAAGAGTGTATAATAATATACAATCTAAGAACCGAATATAGGTCCAAGGTAAATACTTCGCTCGCTCGCTCGTCAATGTACCCCAAATATGCATTCACCACCTGTTCGACCGCATTAAATATAAACACGGAAGCCACAGTCAGTGGGGAGTAACTCCGAGTTCTCCCAGCCACGAAATGTCAAGTTTAATAAAACATGAATAACATAAAAGCAATGTATATGGACAATACAAAACTTTAACATATATGATATGCTTTTCATGTTATGAAACAGATAACTAACAAATAACCTAGCATGTGAAAGCTATCATGTGAAACCGATAATAAACTATAACTCGAGGTAGGGAAGCTGGTATGCTAGCTCAGAGGTTCCTCTCAGAAACATGGCCGTGATACACTCAAACCCTAATCAACACGTAATCATGTGAAACAGTTAACAACCATTAATCCAAACTCTATCAACCTTAGCCGGCTTGTGACACCCTCAAATTTGCGGAAAGAAAAAAAATTATTTAAATACATAAATGTAAGATGAAAATACATAACGAAGGTGTCATAAATAAAAAGGGTCATTACAAAACGGAAATAAGATTCTACAAAAGAAATATACAAGACGGGAGACATATCTCCCGTATAAATACGGAAATAAAAGTGTATCTAATAATATACAAACTATGAACCGAATATAGGTCCAAGGTAAAATACTTCGCTCGCTAGCTCGTCATGTACCCCAAAATATGCATCACCACCTCTTCGACCGCATTAAATATAAACACGGAAGCCACAGTCAGTGGGGAGTAACTCCGAGTTCTCCCAGCCACGAAATGTCAAGTTTAATAAAACATGAATAACATAAAAGCAATGTATATGGACAATACAAACCTTTAACATATATGATATGCTTTTCATGTTATGAAACAGATAACTAACAAATAACCTAGCATGTGAAAGCTATCATGTGAAACCGATACTATAAAATATACCGAGGTAGGGAAGCTGGATGCTGGCTCAGCGGGTTACCAAGTAACAGGCTCAGCGGTTACCAAGTAACATGGCCCTGAATTACACTCAAACCCTAATCCAACACGTAACATGTGAATCAGTAACAATCGGGAATCCACAGCTCTATTCAATCCTAGCCGGCTTGCATCCTCACTCTGAACTCATAGATAGAATCATACAAACAT